>JABVXV010000036.1:0-68354 GCA_013365325.1 Dipetalonema caudispina | reverse complement strand
CGACGCAGCGCTCACTCCGGCTAGTAAAACTCGTTGCTGCAAATGCAAGTGAAAGACCATTAACATCAATAAATTTCCGACTGTTCATCTGAAAATAATGAAAATCATCGTTATTCACACTCTTGGAAATACTACTTTGCAAATAATTGGAAATACTACTTTGCAAATAAAACTTCAACTTTCATTTGACTATAACATTGATCCTGCACAAGAGATCAGGTATAAACAGATATTTTTACCATGATTTCAGTTTATCATGAATTATACTGCATGATACCCACCTTTGTACCGTCATCTATCAAGGTTGCCAACAGACGAAGTATGAAACGGGCATCATAGAATTGATTGGAAGAATCTTTTTCAGGTATTTTGATGCTGGTTGTTTGTTCCGACTTCAACAACGTATTCCACATTAATTTTGGGTTCAAATAATCCAGAACCTAAAATTCGAGGAGATAGACTTAAATTATGAATTTTATAGAATTTTAATTCTATGAAACATAAATTAATATAACGAATACCTGATCCGCTGCGAGTTTCGTGTGTAGAACCTCTCCCAACTGGCGCAATTTTTCATAATTGTCTTTTGCTCGCTTTCCCCATACCATTGGAAAAAAGGGCCTGAAATGCTTGATATTGAAAATATCTAGACTTTCCTATGTAACGAATTTGTTCATGTGTATTCCTTTCTATGTACCCAATTCTATTAGATTTCAAGCATATTTTTGATTAAACCCATTTAAACGAACTAAAATGATGAACAGCATGAGAGATCAAAAATTAAATAGTATACCGCAAGCTTATCTGATATGACCTCTCGAGCATACAAAGGATATCAAAGATCGCCTTATCCTTCTCCGATTCCATTGCGTCATATTGGCAGAGCAAACGAGTAATTATCCTTTGCTCAATCTTCAACTTTATTGATTGAACTTCCAATTCCTGTAACAACTGGTTGTTGCTCAAAATACAAAGTGATGAACTAACCCCCTGAGATAGAAAGGAAAACCGAAAATACAACGGCGAGGACTGATTTTAGAGCAAATATCTACAACTAGTATCTCAACAACATTAACATTCTCTCTGATTTAGTAGCACTATGAGGTTAAGAGGAAGAAAAAGATGCAGACTAACGTTATCCTTTGAATTTTGTAAATGATTTCGAAGCCTCAGAAGGATTGTTATATCTAAATCACAATCCTCCACGAGTATTTTACTGATATCTGCTTCTATATCACTATCGTCCTTGCATTCTTCTATTTTTTTCCGCTTAGGTGATGTCATAATTACCTGAAAGTTTCCGCATTTTTCAATAATTCATTATTCAAAATTCAAATTTCGTAATTATCGAATCATATCTCTCTATAAACTTCCCAAACACACATTTTCTAAATTTTTTCGAGATACAAATGCTCTTATGATCAAATCGATGGGATAAAAGAAATCCAATCATATCATTTAAACATAAAAGGTTAACGAAAGTAAGTTCTGAAGAATGATTGCACTGTTTGTCCTACGATAATACACTACAATCGTTTGTACATAAATATGGAAAGTGAAAGAGTAGATTACATACTAATTAATTGAACTATATACCGGGGTTAGCAGATTTTAATATCATACTACTTCCCGGGAAACCTTAGGTAATTTCTCGACTTTCCACAAACCTAATAAAAAGATTATATGCTGTAGAAGATAACCAAGTTCCTACCACGATTGCTTGAGATCGGTGGTGTAATCGTTTTTTTTAAATAGTTGTGTGCTATCGATTGGTTTAGGGTGGGTTGGTTGGTTTGCGTGAGGTCGGCTCGTACGATATTTGTTTGGATGAGTGGGGAAGATACGGGTGACCTTTGCATGGCTTGACCTTATACCATAGTGGTTGGGAAGAATGAGTGCATGGATATAAATTTTAGTTTTGAAGAGATTAAAAGGCCACTAATGATAGAATTGTCTGGAAAACGGGAGGGAAAATTTAAAGGCTGGTTTAATTTTTAGTTATATGAGTCTTTTGTAGCTACAGATGGATCGGAATTGTGTAGGAATTAAATTGAAATCCTTTTCATCTTTAAAAATAGTATGTGTTGTTTTCTCATTATGCTGTTAACTTTCCTACTCATTCTGTCTTATCTTCTTTGTCCATTATGGATATCAGTTAATGGTTCCTTGTGTTTTTACTACCTGACAGATGACAAAGAAAATTTTTTCTCTTGTTGGATATAAGTTTTCGAGGCTTTACGTTAAACTAATCTTTTTTAATGCATCCCTTGGCAGACGTGCTGAGTACATGGACTACTCATATTGTCTTAATCTTTTCTTTCCTCAGGGAATTGTAAAGGATGACGGAAGTTGATCAACACCCGCAACAACCCGAGCAGCTTCAAGAAATGGAAACAAATTTGGAAGATGTTGCTAAGGCATATTTGGAAGTACGACAACGCAAGGAGGGACCACTGGCGCCACCGCTGGATGCTAAAATTGCTGCGATGCTACCGAAAGTGGGATAATGTTTGCTTATGTTAATTTTCGTTGTTTCTCGTAAAGAATTAAATGAGGGGATGACAATAGGGTTTTGTTATTTTCTAAGATTATATTGATTGTAGGATATGACATTGAACAATGATGAGAAAGATAAGGATAAAGAGAAAGAAAAAGATAAGGAGGGAGATAAAAAAGATCGTCGGAGTCGGGATCGAAGCCGTGACAAAAGCAAAAGCAGAGACCGCGAAAGGCGACGCCGAACCAAAAGTCGAAGCAAAGACCGTGATCGACGGAAATCGCGATCGTAAGGTTTTAAATCTGTTTTCGAGATTAATGCCCGAATGTGAAGTCTGGATACCTGTTGAAGGGTAGTGCAATCACGGGTATAAAATTTTCCTTTTTCCTGAAGAGGGGTTTTTAGTGGTGGTTGGAGGTTGATTTATTCAAGAAACTGGAAAAAATATTGGAATCAATCGGAAATCTGACCAAACGGATAGGTTAAAGTAAATCCTTCGCGACTGATCGAGTATAGTTGACTTGTAAATGCAGTAAGCAATAAAGTGGTTGCACTGAATGTGTGGATAGTTTTTTGTCTTGGAATTGCACATCAAGTTGAAAGAACCGGGATAACGGGGAATCGTGGTAGTTAAAGATTGACATTACAATTACAAGTTGAGTGTTTGATTTTCCATAACGTATAATTCATCGCCTATAGACGAGAACGACGACATCATCACCGTGATCGGAGTCGAAGCCGTAGTCGCAAGGAGCGTACACCTGAAAAGCCGAAGAAGAAGTATAAGTTCTGGGATGTGCCACCGGTCGGCTATGAACATCTGACGCCAAAGGAGTACAAGGAGCTACAAGGTAAATATGTAGTTGATGTGGTTGAACGATCTTTGCGCTTGCAGCTATACAGTAATTTAGAAGCGGCGGTAGTTTTTTGAGTTTTTCATCTGTCTCATATTTTAGCTGCGGGTCAGATACCGCGAAATAATGTTCAGTCGGCAGTACCCGTTGTTGGACCTTCGGTGACTTGTCAGTCACGACGTCTTTATGTTGGTAATATACCGTTTGGCTGCAGTGAAGATGCGATGTTGGACTTTTTCAATCAGCAGGTGATTTCTAAATTATTTTTTAAGTCTTGAAATATCTATGTGAGTCATTTTGACCACATTTTACTTCTTACTTGTTCCAATAGTGGTATCGACGACTTTCTGTTGAGAATAGAAATGGCTGGTCATAATTCCATTCCACATTGCAGTATTTCATGTTTTGCCTATCAGGATATTAAAAATCCCCATAAACTGAGGCAAATGGGCTATGCAATAGATGAGCCACTAAAAAAAAGAAACTGCAACTCGTATAAGATAAGTCTCTTTGTTGTATCATAATGCTCAATTTGCTTCGTAAAACACTTACAAATTTTTAGATGCATCTTTGTGGTCTAGCTCAAGCACCAGGCAATCCAGTCTTAGCATGCCAGATGAATCTTGACAAGAATTTCGCTTTCATTGAGTTTCGATCGATCGATGAAACAACAGCTGGTATGGCATTCGATGGGATCAATTTTATGGGGCAGCAGCTCAAAATACGAAGACCGCGGGATTATCAACCTATGAGTACCAGCTACGATTTGGGCAATATGATGGGTGCGTTTTTAGATCACTTCGATTTCTCACATCTAGTTTAGTTCTAAAAAGTTAATTTAAATGCCAGTTGAGTCGATGGATAAGATTACTAAGGAATATCGAGGCTTCGGCTTGTCTCTAAAAGCTGTAGTTTTAACAGGAAACTTCTATTTAATTTTAATTAACCGGAGTTAAGCTATCTGATCTGTTTTCGAGATACATGCACGATGAAACTTTCAAGCTCTAATTTACGTCATACATTTGGTATCAATCTTTGGTAGAAGTGTTATATACAACTGTAATTTGGTACATAAGAATTTGTGGTTGTTGAACCAAATTTGTAGTAATTTTCAGTGTCCAATATCGTACCGGATAGTCCTCATAAAATATTTATTGGAGGTCTACCAAGTTATCTCAATGCTGAACAGGTTTGTTGCACATTGTCATGTTGTTCCTTTGATGGTAAGATGGGATGAGAGCTTATTTTGGTCCTCAAAGTTCGACTTAATGCTTTCTTGCCGTGATTCGGCTTGTTTTCTAGGGAGGCAAGCACTTTCCTAGAATCTTTTCCGTGCTTTCATCTCATTGGCGGCATCAATCTGGCACATCCATCGTGTGCTAAATTTTTTAAAATTTTTACGAGCTTTAGTGCTTGACTAATTCGGCCACATTTTTTCAGTGGCCGTCAGTCACGAGATGCGCTCTGTTTGCACTGTTATTCGTGATCCAACTGAGTCGGATAATGGAGAAATTGTTACAACACATCATACAAGCCATTACCCCCGCATTTCCCATTTTTAGGTTTTCAGGGTCGAGGTCGAGAAAGCATGCATATAACGGGTTGGCATACGCTGAAACCTCCTATAAACTCATTTTATAATCAGTCTCTTAGGGAAGTGCTGTCACTGGGGTTTTTTTTTTGATGCCGAGTCCAAATTACAAAAAATTGGGGACTGTTCAGCTGCGCTTGGTTTTCAGAATTTCAGATTTTTAGAGTAATGGTGAAATTCGTGATTAGCAACTGGTCCGAGTAAGCCGTTTTAACTATTTCATGCTTGAACATAAAAATTCCAAAACTATACCCCACCAAACCAGTAACAGACTTGCATCATGACATTTCATGGGTTAGGAGAAATCACACTGATGAGAGTTCAGATACACAGAGCAGGATTTCTTGAGAGATCCGATGCAGCATGGTTTCAAGTAAAATTTTTCAGGTGAAAGAACTTTTATCTTCCTTCGGGCAGTTGAAGGCGTTTAATTTAGTGACTGAACAATCTACCGGCGTTTCGAAGGGCTACGCCTTTGCAGAGTATTTGGATCCTTCTTTAACAGATCAGGTCTGACTTTAAAATAGTTCAGCATGATTTTCGATTGTTTTGCATAGCTTTTTATTTCGTGTGACACAGATATATGCCGGTCAAATTTCATTTCAATTTTTCCCAACTTTCTGTGCAGAAACTAGCAAATGCTTTTTGTATATGCAATTTTTCATCACAAAAAACATGATGTGGAGAAATATTCCTGTGGAGAAAGCGTTAGGAAAAGCTCCAGAAAATGTTTCCATAGTTATAATTAGGTTGTGAAATGATGTGTCAAAGGAAAGTAGAATTTTTCTAAAGAATGAATTCTAAAAGAAGTGAAACAAGGCGTTAGGTTTTTTTTTTTCAGGCTATCGCAGGTTTAAATGGTATGCAGCTTGGAGATAAAAATCTTGTTGTGCAGCTTTCCTGTGCTAACGCTAGAAACAACGTAGCACAGAACACGTTCCCACAAATCCAAGTAGCGGGCATAGACCTGTCGCATGGTGCCGGCCCACCAACTGAAGTGCTCTGTTTAATGAACATGGTCACCGAAGAAGAACTGAAAGATGATGAAGAGTATGAAGGTATATTTGGTTTCTCATTGTTTAAGACATCTGTTATCATCTGGTTTTTATCCAACTGCGTGTTGGTGCTTGTTGTGAAGTAGCATTTAATTGTTTCTTTTGAATTCTAGCAGTTCTATGTTAGGAAGAAGCAGGTGTCATTTAATTTGTTTCCAGACATCCTGGAAGATATTCGAGAGGAATGTGCCAAGTATGGTATCGTGAAATCGCTAGAAATACCGCGTTCAGTCCCAGGAGTGGACGTTACTGGTGTCGGAAAAGTGAGTTGTTTAGTTCTGTTTTGTTTTTTGCAGGATTAATTCTTTTTAATAAAATTGTTATAATTTAAGTCCTCTTCCAGCATTCCATTTCCTTGTGATTTATGCTCTGAGATCTTGCTTTTGTTTATTTCTTCATTTGGCGTCGTAGATCGCCAACTGGAAAAACAGAACCAGTTAAGTTAGGTTGGCTTCGATATTCCAATGCTTAACCTTATTTTCGTTTTCTTTAAGGTTTTTGTGGAATTTAACAGCAAGCAAGAATGTCAAAAGGCGCAGGCAGCACTTACGGGACGTAAATTTGCAAATCGAACAGTGGTAACCAGTTATTATGACCCGGATATGTATCACCGAAGACAGTTTTAAATTCGATTTACTCGCGTTGTTTTCTTTGTTGTTTGATTATTCGGGAAGTTCATATATTTCTTGAACCCAAGTGTTTTTTGTGAGGGCTTCTCTTGTATTTGTACAAAATATTTCCTTCCCCATGAAGTCAATAGTTTTCAAATATTTGGTTCTGCGGAAAATGGCTTGCGTTTTTTTTGGGATGACATACAAATTCTGACTTCTTGATTTTGGTCATCGTTTTTCCCAGACCAAGAACCACCCTGATTTTCTGCTGAAGTTGCACTGTATACTGACTTTGCATTACATAATTTCTCAAAAATACTATCTACAATTTCGTTTTGGAATTTGTTCATGTGAACACTTATTAGCAAAAGTAGTTCTGTGAATTTTTCTGTCGTTCAAGTTACACTTCATATAATTTTATTATTGGTCTTGAACTGTCTGTCATCACATTTAGTGTATCGTGAACCGAATTCAAAAGTTATAATAATTGAGTTCCACAAAGAATTGATTGTGTGACGAATTTGCATGGTATGAAGAATAACTTCGCTTTAACGTTGAGTTTGTTTCTCAGAGTAATGTTTGCAGAATTCTGATGCATTTCTATTGTACGCATCAGCATCTTTGACGTATAATTCAGCTAAATCGGGACGAAGTACACAACCAAGCTGTGGCGAGCAGAGTAACTCTGCGAGTGCAGTTAACACTGGAAAGAGTTTTAAATTTATCATGCTAGAAGTGAAGCTTATGACCCTTTAAATTCAATTCATTAAGTGGAAGTAGATGCTGTGTCGAGATTCGGAAAACGGCTAGTTTATTTTACATGATTGGATAATTCTCCAGAATACAAGGAAATTATTCACTTATGTTTGAAATGAATATATTGTTAATCGAAAAGAGATAGTAACTAACATTGATCAATCTTGACGGATGGCTTCCAATTCTCATTAAGTGCCATAGCTAACGACACCTGGTAAAAGAGCCTACTTTAGCAACTGTCTTTTAGAGTTTTCTTTCTGCCGAATTCTTTCTCGATAAGGGTTCACGGCAGAATTAAACCTTGAACTGTTTAATTACTGTTTATGCAAAATATACCTCTCCTTTTTCGTTGATATTAGGATGGTACACTTTGGTGAGAAATTTGATTTTCGGCGGTTTAAATGGGTATTCCTTAGTGAATTCGATTTCTACTTTGTAACCACCAACATTATACGGCCATCGATCCTATTTGAATAACATTTGTGTTAGAAATTGAAAAACTATAAAGTAAACAATATCTGTAGAGCAGGCTTGGAAAGCTAAGAAACGGTATCATCCAGAATAATTTCTTCCACGAAATTTCCCACATAAATTTGCTTATGAGTCAAAGCTTATTTAGTTGAATGAAAAAATGGAAGTTTGAAGTTTCTTACCGGTAGCAGTTTGACCAACCATTTATTCGGATCGCTTTTCCCGGCATCCTCTAATTTATACAATTTGAATTTTATTTCTTGAATATCGGATAGTTCCTGAATTTTTTAAAAAAAAAAAACAGACTCAAGTCTAAGTAGGCCAATATCAACTGATCTGGTAAAAGCTTTCCTTTTCAATTCAAAAAAAAAAATACTTTTTTAAGTCTTGTAACTCCAATAGCCTCTTCCTCTGCCATAAGCAACCGTTCTTAGTGAATTTTGAGACACCAAATTTGATTTTAAATTGAATGATAATTTTAAAGTGCTATTGACTAAGCTGAATGCAAATATTCTGAAACAGAAATTATGTAGAGAGCTTTTTAATATTCTGAAATAGAAATTATGTAGAGAGCTTTTTACATCAACTATTACTATTAATCCTATATAAAATGTTAAATCACAACTTTTCCCACATTGATCATCTTCGAGGACCTGGTGAGCGGTCGTTGTCGGAGATTTCTCTTATTTCGGTGGATGATGGAAAGTGCTAAAAGATCAACAGAAAAGGTGGAGCAGAAAGATTAACAGTCCTATCATTAGTTGAAATTCTCCTAATTTCAAATGTCAAGTCCGCAGTTCTCTTTGAAGCCTTACAAAATTATAAGTGATGCGAATACCTTATGAAAAAGAATGATGCATAAGTTCAAATGCTATACTTCAGTTGATATTCCAACATGATGCTTTACTCTTTTTTAATTATAATTATGAATAAGACATTCTGTACGAAAAACGGAATCAGTATGAGTAAATAAGCAAGAAGGATAGAACAAGAAGTGGAAGTTTTCAGGCAAGAATCTCAGAGGAGTGTTGGCATTTTTTACAAAGATGGGAGAGAGGATCGTACATAAAACTGCAACGGAGAGCCATTTTTATGGCTAAATAATAATTGCATCCTAGTGATTTCAATAAATTCTTAATTGCATTTACAGTTTATCTTGAGGCGTTGAAAAGGCTTCTGGAAATTTGGAGAAAATTAATGCTGTTCTGTCAACAATTCATACTTTATTGTATTTTGATTGTTTTCTTGCTGAGATATTCCACTTGATATGGCAGAAATATGCATTTGTTTGTCATAATTTGCTCCATTAATTATAAAATTATAGCGTACTCAGCGGACAAGCTCTCGACGTCATAGAAAACGCCGAAATAAACCACCACCAGGTTATGATCGATGGAATGATGAAAATAAACAGTACTATAAAGTGATAAATTATCATTGAGAAAATAATATATAAAATCAAGAATCAGCATTTCATTGAGAAATGATGGAATCAATAGATGAAAAATGTTAGAGCTATTACTCTACGATTATCTACACTTGAGCATCTCTACTTCTTTTTGGGAATTTCAGAGATATTCGTAGACAATTTAAAAGCCGTTCATATCAACTAACTTGAACAGCTATAAATCATGAAAACAGAGGAAACGAAAAGGATAAAATCATACTCTCTACTTTTCAATCTTTAAATTTGTTAAACAAATATGTTAACTAAGATATCTTAAAAATAATGGATTTTATAGCTGTTCAAATCAGTTGATATGAATGGCTTTTAAATTGTGTAAGAAATAATGAATTTAAATTTACATCAAATTAATTTATTCGAGCAGTGTTATATATTTCCTAGAATTATGAGAGTTCAGAAATTTTGAGTCAAGTAATTTTGAATTCATAAATTATCATTTTTAATATAAATCATAACTGAAGTACTAATAATATCAAATTCAATAGGACGTCACAATGGTATTGCGCCAATGGAAAGCCACACAAATACAATGCCAATTGCGTCGTTTTACAATTGGATTTTGGAAATATCTTAAGGTTAAAAGTCAAACCTTGTTTAAATGCTCATTTTCTTTATTCCACTTTCCATTATATGATCAACTAAGATAGCAATTATTTGATCTTCCTGAAATACATGCAGAAGATTATTATGAAAGGGAAAAAAGAGTAAAAAGTATTTGAAAAAGTTGTTAAAAAAAAAAAAAAAATTGAGTCCTAATTCTTCTACAGTATCAATTAACGGGACATCCAATGCATGCTGATGAAATGAAAGATTATAAGAATGCAATGGAAGTATTTGCTGCTTTAAAAGAAGGTCAATCACTTGATGACGATTAATATTTCTACTGATCAATCACTTGATTACGATTAATATTTCTACTAATCAATCACTTGATTACGACTAATATTTCTACTGATCAATCATTTGATTACGATTAATATTTCTACTGATCAATCACTTGATTACGATTAATATTTCTACTGGCCAATCGCTTAATTACGATTAATATTTTTACTTTAAAAGATAATGAAATGAATAAGGAAAAATAAGAAAATTATATCAATGATAAATGAAAATGATGAATCAATGCTACGATATGCTTTATAAAACAGTAAAAATTTTCTAAATTACCAAAATAATTAAAATGATAAAATCATGATTAGCATGAATTTGTAAACTTACCAAATTATTCTTAGCAAACAAAAAACTATTAAATAAAAATGATACATTGAGATACATTGATACATTGATACATGTGATACATTGAAATAGCTTTATTTCTCGTGTAATTTTTGCATCAATTAAATCCTTTTTTTAGTTTAATGGTTAGCACAATAAAGATCTATTGCATTATTTACATTTCCACATATCCTGAAATAAAATTATAATTAAATATTGAATTATCGAATAATTGAATATCATAAATGTTATGTAGAGATTAGCTGAAAAAAAGAAAAAAAACAATAGCTATTCAAAATGATATCTGCTTAACATTTTCATTGTGATGAAATAAAAGTATATGGTATCTCTTAATATGCTACTACATTCTATAAAGCAAATTCTAGGCCAAGGTCAAAGGGCTTTAGAAATCGAAAATCTGGTGAAATTTCTTTACCGGAAAATGAGAAAAATAACTTCTAGTAGAAGAAAGATCAGAGAGATGCATGAATCTCAGATGAACTTGATAAATAGATGGCTCTTGTCAGAGTTGCTAAAAATATGACCTTTTTTTTTTGTTGACCATTTTCCATTCTTTACAAGTTATTACTAATTGATGAGATTTTCCATGTTAAAATTAAATTTTATAATGAAATTTAAATAGAAATATCAATTATGTTACATTCAAATATTCCAATTATTTAAATATTAC
Organism: Dipetalonema caudispina; assembly: GCA_013365325.1. NCBI lineage: Eukaryota > Metazoa > Nematoda > Chromadorea > Rhabditida > Onchocercidae > Dipetalonema > Dipetalonema caudispina. Next base: position 57,145 of record JABVXV010000036.1, on the reverse strand, counting down.
ACATATACTATACGTCACTCTTTTTGTCCATCATCTTAACCTTTGATATAATTGTTATAAAAGATAACGATAAATATTCCTTCCATGTATTCTAAATAGCCAATAATTTCATCTAATAAATGATATTACGTATCCCTTTCGGATATATAACGTGTTCGTACGTATTTTGTAATGAATATTGCATATGATTGGAAGAAATCTATGATCACTCTCAATGATCAAACCTATCATCTCATTCTTACTTTTTTTTTTTTCTCCTTCTAAATAATTCATCCTTGTCATATTCATTCATTAGCTAATATTCCTCATAATTTCTTTGTCTCTTAATTCTGGGCTTCTTTCATCTTCTTTGCTTTCACGTATTGCTAACCTTTGTGCATCACGCATATTAATTAAAACGTGGATCTTCTGAAGTGTACGCATATTAATTAAAACGTGGATCTTCTGAAGTGTACGCATATTAATTAAAACGTGGATCTTCTGAAGTGCTAAATGTCTGTCTGTGTGTGTGTGTGTGTGTGTGTGTGTGTGTCTGTATTTGTGTTTCTTTCATATTTCATTGCATAATCATATTTTATTATAAGCCTGAGTAGTTTTATTCATTTTAATACAACATCTGAAGTGTACGTGGAAATCATTCACGTGAATTGTTAAGTAATTGTTAGTTAATGATTCTGAAATAATACTTCAAATAATTAACGTAAAATTTTTAAAATTATGGTTTCAATTTTAAAGCAAAACTATGATTATTACTTAATCAATTTAATCTAATATCTTTGATCAAATGATCAAATTATCATTAACGCTTCATGATACATCATACATCGTATTCCAGCTACATTCACATGGATATGTGAAAATTTACATATTTATCACATGATCTTTTCAAATAATATTGTCTTTCTTAGCTTATTTTCAAATATTTTGAATTTATTAATCAAACTTTATAACTTATAGTACAATCTCTGAACTTAAGTATGTACTTAACAATCAGTCTTTATCGATCGTTTTAGGATAAACATTCGAAAAGTGTCAAGCTACATGTGAATAGTTTCCTCCCGGATTTATAAATTTTTTTTTTTTGCTGACCTTTTAAAGAAAAGTAGTATAAGATGATTGGATAGATAAGATTGTGGTGACCTTCATCTTCTGGAACGTATCATCAATTTACAAAATTTGTTATTTCTATTCCGTTTTCGTCACTTTTTCTTTTACAATTACTTCATTGATGTGAAATTTGGATAAAAAGTTCGAAATATTAAACATATAATAAGATCAGACCGTTTCTCCTAAATATTCGTTTCTTTTTTTTTTTTTTTTTTTTTTTTTTTCGTTTATTTCGCATTTAAAAATTTTTCCTTAATATTTAGTAAAGATTTTTTCAAAATTTTCAAATTCATTTCATCGATTGTTTCTATTCATTTGTATCGTTTCTAATCAGCTATTATTGTGTTCATTATTAATTTCTCTCAAGCACTTATTAGCAGTGGTAGTAGTAGTAGTAGTAGTAGTAGTAGTAGTTGACAATATGATCCCGAATTATAGAAAAACAATCAGTGAAAATTATAATGTGACGAATAGAAAAGGTTAAAGTTACTTATATAATTAGTTAATTGCTTCAGTTTATTTTGCAAAAAATGTGTCTTTTTCAGTTAAATACAATTTATCGGATATGCATTCAATGTATGGAACAAGAAAATAGCAAATGTTATGAGCGAAGAATTGATCACATCATCAATTCTTCGTCTTATAAAATTCTGCCATTATATGATCTATAATAATGTACAACTTTTGGAATTCACGAATACGACTTGCATACATTTCGTGTTTGCTATTGTTGCTAAGGATTACTTTGGATCAATTACGTATTTATCTGGAGAATTCTGAAAGAGGACAATATCAGGCAGAAAATGGTAATGATGATCATGGAACTGTTGAAGGAAGTTTCACTGATGATATGGATTATGTATTGGAAACGATGCAGTACATGTATGATCTTAAACTTGGCAAAGCTGAAATTCGACCGGTAGTTGAAGAAGTAACTTTTTGAAATTTAAGTAGACTACTTCTAAGATTATGCTAGGGAGACATACTGCACTGGTCACCTCGTTCTAAGCTTCTTAGAGTAAATTCTTTCCAAGAACTCCTACTACTCCCTTCCTGTAATGACTCTGTTGAATAACAGGAATGATACTTTATTTGTTACGTCACATATTTATTCTTTTTTAGGCAAGAAAAGTAAAGCAATATTGGTGGCGATGTCATCTGAAAATGCCAACAGCGGTAATAGGAAACGATTGGTTCCAAAACGATGATCTCTATGTATATTCTGCAACGTATGATAAACGACGTAGTTCACTTTATCCCAACAATCATATTATACAAGTGAGTGATTTTATTTGTCTAAAAAAGTCTACACAAATGAAAGAAACAGTGGGGAAAAAAAGAAGGAGACATTCGTCTCTTTCGCTGATCTTTCCACATTATTCTAGCCATATTCTCCTCTCCTAAAACTAACCTAGTAAATGTTGAATGAATTTTTACCTTCATGATTTTCTCACTTTTAATTTATGTTTTTTTAGATATTGACTATGTCATTCCGGTCCATTCCACTAACAAACAAAATATTCTGTAACCTGTATGATACGATTCGTGAGCAATATATTGTTACTGAAGGGACAATTCGTGAAATTTGGCAACGAGCTTGGGATCCACGAGATTTCTTTTATATTCCGAATCTGATTAGTTGTCCGGTACCAAAATATTTCGAACAGAGCACAAAGTTGGCAATTTCACTGAGTAAAACAGCATGCAAAAGTCAGGAGATTTCGTCTCAAGTACGAATGGGATCATCAAGAAAAAAGAGTGGGATTGCTGTATGCGTGAAGGTAACGCTGTTGATGCTTTGAACTTTCAAGTTATCCATCAGTTCGAGTAATTTGTTTAATTTGATCCATTTCTCAATCTTTGTCGTCAGGTCAGATTATTGTAAAAAATTGACGTAGTAAAAACTTACTAATACAAAACAGTTACTCTTTCACTTCCACTTAATATGGTATTACCATTAAAACCAAAAGTAATATTTAACCTTTCGGATTTACAGGGTCTGGATTATCTTGAAGATATACCAGAACGTTTGGTTGAATGGATCGAGATGCAGTTTATCACTGGCGCTGATAGGATCACAGTATATACTTATTATGTACCACGTAAAATGCAGCAAGTCCTAAATTACTACAGCAAGCAAGGATCTGTCACTGTGGTACCATGTTTCATTCAAATGTTGCTAAGATAAGGCAAACAAGGATTTGCTTAGTAGCGATAAGGTTTAAGTGGGTTAACCAACAATTTTTGACCTAATATATTTGAACTTTTTAACATTTTAGCTGGAAATTTATCTTCAAATTTTGTATAAGAAATGATGACTTAACTACAACTAATCTTTCTTGTTATTTAGATACCAATTAATCTTCCCGGTGAATCTCCAAATCAAGTATACACCAGAAGTCATTTCATTTGGCGAAATAGGCAGCAGAAGCGTCGCCACGAGTTGATTCCATACAATGATTGCCTATACAGGTACTTTTGTTGTGTCAGTCGAAATGGAATTTCAAGTATGAAAATTAAAATTAATTAGGTTATTTTTACCAGTCCTTGTTTTAAGGATGGAGCTGCCGCAGTTCCGCATATTGGTTACTATTTGTTTAGCTGAATTGATTGTCGATCTTAAGGCACATCGACACTCACAAGTTTGTCCTGATGCTGGATATTGATGAAATCGTCGTACCATTGAAACATGACAACTGGAGTGCTATGTTGGATAATATCACTGCTACCTTTCATGACAAAAACTCGAAAATGGCTGAAGTTAGCTCAATTTCGATTCGAAATGTGTTCAAATTTCCATCCGACAGTAGCTCATGGAATCCGGTTGTTCCGTCTTATATGTATATGCTACGGAATAGACGAAAATCAAAAATACTGAGCAAACCAGGCGAATACGGAAAAGCTTTCATCAAGTACTTTTAAATTTAACTTTCTGAATTGATGATTGCAACCTTGACTCTGCTGATTTGGTGAAGATCAACCGTTTAACGTCTTTATTTCTTTGATTTTACCTGTGTATGCCACCTCTTTAAGGAACTTTTCAAGCACACTGACTAAATTTTACCAAAAATTACTTCAAACTTAATTTTGGCCCAGATCAATGTGGGTGCAATGCAGTTGTTTTGTTCATCTCTTCATTTTTTCGACGTGGAATATTTCTCAGTATGGGTAGCCCTTTAGTGACAGTTTAAGCCTAAACCCTCAAAAATTTAAATACTTATGACCGCTTAAGATCAGAACTGAAACTTCGTGTCTTGCTTATAATTATTTAGCATTTATTTGTAATTTTTTCATCTATACGGCAGATATTTTAGTACAAACACGGTTGCTACTGTATTCAATCATTTTGCATTACATCGGCATCATGCTGATGTAGCCAAGACACTATATGCCGAACCAGATATAGCCATTAAATTGCACTACAAGGCAAAATGTCCGATCGAATCAGGAAAACAGTGTGAACAATTAGAACATGTTACTGTGGATGATACAACGATGGATCGGTATGCTGAACAGTTGACTAGGCAGGTTACCAAAGTGCTCAGACATTTACACATTATTGAGTAAATATATATTTTATTTATCATACCATTGTTTTTGTCATATGGTGATTACTTTCTTTGAAATTCAATTTTGTCAATTGTGGATCGATTACTGCTTGATGAAGAATAATGTAATTTGAAACACTAAACCGTGACCAACTTATAGTATATTTTTGTATATGATATGCATTTCACATTTCTGGTTGTGATATACATAGATTTCAGAGTATTGCAAGGTCTTTCTACTTCAAGATCAATTTATTGTATCGTGAAGTACTTCATTGTTTTATTATTAGTCCTAATCATTAATTTTACTCGATACGTATATATTTCTAACATGAAATTATTCAGAAAATTAGCTCAATTCGGTAACTGCCTTTCTTCCAAACTTTTCTAATAATTCCACTCCATAGATTTTGACTGTCATTTATTTTGCAAATTCGTCATTAACTTGTTTGATAACATATCATGAAAGATTTCACTTAATAAAATTTTAAAATGTTTGAGATTCTTAGTTCTGTTGCAATTATGACTAAGTTGCAAAGCCTCTAGGAACCAGAAAGTGAATGCTAAATTTTTTTAAATGTAAATTCATTCACACATAACAAAAGTATTGCAGTACTCAAATATTTAGTACTTATTAAAAAATCTTTATAAATAATATAAGATCAGCAAATACAGTGTAGTGATCTGCGTGTACGTGTACTATAAACGTATTGGACATTCTAGATGAAAATTCTAGCGATACTGCTGTTGCAAGAAGAGACAACCGTCTCTATGTCTGCACATACATCTATTTCATTGTAGAATGATTAAGAAACCACTTAGAATTTGTATACGCTGTAGAGTAAACGAACAAGTGAAAATTTCGAGATTGAATCCCATGCTAGTTAGGGGTTCGCGAATGTTGGCAATGATCGATGAAATTAAACTTCGCGGTTTCCACTCGAGATGCGTCCATGTGGGATTATTTCCTTGGATGTCTGAGCCAACGTTTTCTTCTCACGTAATGTTCACGGATGGTAGCGTGAGTATGTATTCTTGATTTCATAGATTCATCTTGTTTACGTATAGCTGGATAGTGTTGTTAGTATGATTTGATTGGTTGAAGATAATTGGTATGAACGTATACGTATATTTGACCGTATGGTTTCGGATGTATTTTTGGTTAATGCATGATTCGGTGTGGATAAATTGGTGATTTTTGTTTTCTCTCATAATAATGCAAAGCGTAGAATTGTTCAGAATTGATGGTTGTGCTACTTTCAATTGCGTTTTAATAATTACAAGAAGCATTGATTTATACATACATTCTACATCTCTTGGCATAACAATTTCATTCGAAAAACCTGCAATAGAATATTTGATAGGAGTGTCGATTAATTTACTGAAAAAGAGGAAATTGTGAATGTATAGATAGTTTTGCTTGCATATTTCGTTCCGTTATTCTACAATTAATGAGGGAGATGTTGTACTTCGATAAACTGATTTAACCATACTCATAATAAATATAGTTTTTCTTTCCAAACTTACTTCTCTCCTATACAGTTTTATCGGATTCTTGATACTTTCGATGATATTCTGGTGCTGAAGTTTTATCTTTTATAACGTTTTGGAGAAATAGCTATCTTCGATTTACAGGAATTATTCGTTGCGGGTAAATTGGTTGGATTGTGTATTACAGTACAGTATAATTGAATTGCAAGATGGAGCTTTGGAGGGCAGAAAGCGAATCAACCGAAGGTGGAACATTAGAAAGTGAAACTCATTTCTGCACTTCCCCATCATCATCAGCTCGACATATCAACAATAAACAAAGCTGCACAATTTATAATAATGATAATTTCCCATCTAATGTACTACGTGGTCTGAACACGTTCCGGAAGTTAGTTACATTTGCTGTTTGTTGCTCCCTCATAGCAAACTTTTCTTAAACTGGGATCTTTATACGTCTTTTGTTTAGCTAGACTCCACGCACATTTAGCCCAACTACTCCTGAATTTTTCTTTAACGTAGAGGATCATGATGGTAATTATTGATGTTGAACTGTTCTGTTTAATCCGCAGTCACTAATCATAACTATTCATTCTCCGTCACACTTTACTTTTATTCTTAGCACGTTGCAGTGATGATCGCTTCTGTGATGTAATTTTGATAGCTTCACTGAAGCCAGAAGATGGCGCAGAAAGTGATGGAAGTCGAGATGTTAAAATTGTAGCCCATCGAGCCGTACTTGCCGCAGCATGTCCATATTTCAGTGCAATGTTTAATGGTGCAATGAAGGAATCAAAACAAGAAAACATATTTTTGAAGGTTAAAGACTAATTTATGGCTCTGAGTGACGAGCTCATTTCTATATAAGTATTTTTAATGAAATCATATTTGTATTGTTCATATGAGCTGTTCAACTACAGACTTTTTACTGAATTCGCTTCAATTAAAGGGAATCGATGGAACATCATTGCTTGCGCTCATTGACTACATGTATTCTGGTCGACTGACGATCAATGAACAAAATGTACAAAGTCTTCTGACAACCGGATCATTGCTTCAGGTCAACTTTTCTATTTGATAAATTTTTTATTCTGTATTTAGATGAAACTTTTCTTGTGCTCAGATGAATTTATTATTCGGTACTTAGATTGCAGTTTTCATTTTGGTATAGATTGCTACGCTCTTCCTGTACATAGTGCAGTTCTTTTTTCATGCCTGGAAGAGGCTTGCATATTCTTCGCTCCCTTCTACAACTAATATATTTATTCATTTATCATGTACATAAATTCTTTATGCATATATGAAACTTTCATTAGTATGTTTCGTTTTCAAATTTAACTTCAAATTCTTTAATTTATAGCTTTTGTTTGCAGATGGCATGTGTGCGAGATGCGTGTTCCAGATTCCTTCTAGAGCAACTAGATCCATCCAACTGTCTTGGCATTGCAACCTTTGCTGTAGCGCACGGTTGCACGCAGCTTGCACATGCCGCCACTACCTTTGTTCAACAGCATTTCAAGTTTGCTATAAATTTCTTCGAACGGTTCCGCGTATTTTTTTTTTTTTTTTTTGTCTTGGATGAGCAGAAAAAAGCGAAGTGACCTTTTCAATTTCCCCAGAATTCGTCTTTTGTTTGAATTCCACATATATTCATCTTATAGCTATGTGGTGAAATGTGATGAATTTTTGGCTCTCAACAAAGATCAGGTGATCGAAATAATCTCATCAGATCATTTAACAACTGCGGGTGAAGATAAGGTGTGTGAAACACAGCGTAAATAAAAAGATATGTTAGGGAATGGGTATGGTTTCACATTTTGATGTTTCGGAACAGAAGAACTATTTTTCAAGTAATCGTGGTGGTAGTATTTAGCAGTTTAACTAGTTTGTGTTAGTTTTATCAAACGAATTCGTTAAGTCAGGAATCAAATTGCAAACTGCGTCTGTAAGAATGACAAAGATTTCAGGTTTATGAAGCAGTAGTACGATGGGTAATGCATGATCTCTTGAATCGCAGAGATGCATTTCCAGACCTTCTGGCACATGTTCGCTTGCCTTTGCTGCCGCGTGACTATTTAACTGATAAAGTAATTATTTACTAATCTTTAAAAAAGTTAGTGTGTTGTTCTCAATATTGTTATTGTCGACATTAGCCCTTTAAATTTTAGAAGGCTGATCCGAACAGCTTAGTTTGACAAAATTCAACTGCAAGGAATATTTTCCATTCCATACAATAAGTGTCAGCTCCTATGTGGCATTTAAGTCGTACCTTTCACATTTAAGATTTCTGTTTTCCTAAGAGATTTTTGAAAGGTCGATCCGGACACTTTGGTTCGACAGAGTTCAGAATGCAAGGATTATCTTCTGGAAGCTTACCGTTACCATTTAAAAGATGAACGCGGTGAAGAAAATGAACGTAATCGTCCGCGACAGCCGATTCCATTGTCGAAGGTAATTTCAATCTTATAAATAAAGCTTGGTTAGCTTAACAATATGTTATATCTGAAAACTGAACAATAAGAATGATAGCAAGTGGTCGTTTTAGCTTATAATGCTCATTGGTGGTCAAGCGCCTAAAGCTATTTCCAATGTTGATGTGTTCGATCTGGATGCCTTACGATGGATACCACGTAAGTTCAAAGACTACAGGGGATAAAAGCGTGAGAAATTTTGATCAAACGATGCGGCGAATTTGACTTCGGTGATATTTGAATATTGTAGTAAATGCTTTGCCACAACGTCGTTGTCGATGTGGTGTCGGAGAGCTGAAAGATTACGTTTATGCGGTTGGTGGATTTAACGGGTCGTTACGTGTAAAGTCTGTAGATGCTTATGATGTGCATACTGACAGATGGTTTGCTGCACCGCCGATGGATGCAAGGTATTTCTATAAATAATTATTTGATAAAGAAGGTTTGGTTCGAGATGATATGTTTGTACTCTCAGTGTAAGCAAACTAATTATATTCCCAAACTCTTTCTGGAATTACAAAATATTGCGACAGTTTGGTCGAATAAAGTCAACCAGTCCAAATTGTTGGGAAAACTTTTAGGGGACTGTTTGTGACCCTTTCGCTTGTAGTGTGCTCGCGTTGACCGTATTTGACGGATCTGATATATTCTCTTCCTATTTCTAAAATGCAAATGTTTTTTTTTTCCAATACATAAATGTATTAAATTTCATTTCCAAAATAATAGGTATTCACAGGCGTAGCACGCTGGGGGTGGCAGTCATCGATCAGCTGATGATAGCTGTTGGTGGCTTCGATGGTTCAACGGGACTGAGCTCTGCCGAGGCATTCGATCCTCGCAATGGTTTTTTTTTTTAGTTTTTAATTTATCATGACTTTCAAATATCTTTGTTTCATTTCTATTTGAAGCATATTGAAGCATAAAATCCTCTCAAGAATTCCTTCAAATTTAGGCCAATGGATGCCTCTTCCATCAATGACCGTACGTCGTTCATCAGTTGGTGTCACAGCGCTCGGTGGTATGGTGTATGCTGTGGGCGGTTATGATGGGAACACGAGGAACTGTTTGGATACAGTTGAAATTTATGAACCACGAGTGAATAGATGGCGGCCTGGGCCAACTTTAATATCCAGGCGTTCTGGTGCAGGTGTTACAGTTGTTGGGGATCGTCTTGTCGCTGTTGGAGGACATGATGGTCCAGTGGTTAGAGAAACAGCTGAGGTTTATCTTTTCAGTGGAATAAAACATTTAGGAGTCCAAAAAATCTAGTTTTTTGTCGACTGCTCTATTCTTTATGCAACACTGACTTTTAGTAGAGAAAAATGGACTTCTGTTAAACAACCGTTATCGTTCTACAGATCCTAAATGGTGACTCTTGGACACTTCTGCCGGAAATGAATGTATGCCGTCGCAATGCAAGTGCCGTAGCTCTGGATTCAAATTTATTCGCAATCGGAGGCTAGCTAATTCTTTCTCTTTTTAATATTGATTATGATCTTCTATAGAGGAGGTTTTTTTGTGTTGTTGATAACGAATTAACTTATTCGGCTGTGAAGCAAGAAGTTATGTCTTAGAAACTTAGATTTATGCCGCTCAACTTAAGCTTTTTCCACCGATTTCTTTTTCAAATTATGGAATTTAGGCGACGATGGAACATCAAATCTGAGTTCAATTGAAGTTTTAACTGTTTCATCGTTGGAACAACAACCCTGGACTCATCTTAGTGTATCAATCAATCAACCAAGATCATACGCTGGCGTAGCGCTTCTGCCGAAAGTCGCATGAAGAATCTGACATTGCTACTCATACACGGCTAAGCATAATCAAATGAACTTTGGAAGCAAAGACAGATGTTGATGATTTGAACATATCAGTAAATCTGCGAGCATATGTCTGGAAAATAATCCTAGATGCATAGTCCTGTATAAAAAATAGGGCCGAAGTGATTAATATTTTTATCATTAACTCCTCTGAAACTTTTTGAATTGCTTACTGAAATTTCCCGGTGAAATACCATAACAAAAGCATGGAAATATCCACAGTTCATGTTTTTATTTCTTTGTATTTGTTAAGATTCAAATCTGCTGAAGAATGCTGTATTACTAGACACTGTTAAGTCGTCTTTACTTTCTCTTTTTGTATTCATAGCAAAGAGTAAAGATAAACTTTCAGCAAAGAAGCCGTTACTAAAACCTCAGTTTTGCAAGAAACAATATGTATATTCAATGTGATGATGAAACAGATTAGAAAATTCAATTTTCAAGTCGTTTTGCAATCAACTTATGTTCATTGTACCTCAATATAAACTGATGAATGAAAGCAGCTCGAAAGATATAGTCAAAATAGTTTGCAAATACGAGTAATTCAGAGATATGCAACCAACACAGTTTGAAGCAAGTACCGTAACTAAGCTGCCTATAACCTTTTACAAATGAGATTAAAGCTCTGTCTAATAGAGATCACATCTTTTTCAATGAAAATAGGTCCTCGAATACTTGGGATTATCCAGACATTCTACATATAATTTGCACAAAATAGGGCTAAGAACACGGTGTCAGTAGAGATAATCTAATAAACAGTTAAGCATCTGAATACTTATGGTGCACATAGAATAAAGGAAAAAGAAAGCGAAAAAAAAAGTGGATGGAAAACGTATGAATTCAAATATCTTAGCACTTTTGGATGACTCATGTTCCATTTGGGAATGATATTTACAGAACTAGAAGCCAAACAACAAAAAATATACCAAGATATATAAAAAGGTTTGATAGAAATTGCTCCTCTTCCGCTTGTCTTGTACCTGGTGCCGCTGAAAACATCGTCGATTTTCAATTCACATATTTCATATGACAGATTTAACGAAGAAAACCGAACAAATTATGCCAATAAATGGATGAAACGGAAAAACTAACGCGCTTCTGGACGTCGCTCTCCAAAGCTAGTATTAAAAAATGATGCGAAAAATGAGATAGGGAATACTCCGATACCCATTGAGAACTGCACACCTCCGCCACCATTTTCACCACCCCATTGAAAGCCTGGGAATCCTTGAAAAGAGCTCTGAAAACAAAAAAAGTACTGCACTCAACTAATTATGCTTCTCTACCAAGTTTGTATCAAACTGTTCTGCAGATTGTGCTTTCAGGATCTCGCAAATAATTACTAAGATCTATTAAGCCCAAATCACCAAAAATTTGGGAAACTACTAAATAGCAGTATTCTGAGTATAACCACAAACCTCCTGCATGCATCTTTTTCATATGGTTGTCAAAAAAATGGCAATATTGAAAACTTGCCTGAGGCATTTCAGTCCGCTGACCTCTTGGACGCGGTGGGACTTTATCTCGTGGGTCTGTATCATTACCACCTCTTCCATATAGCGGTATCACCTGTTTAAAGTAAGTAAATGTTTCAAAAGATCATTTCTTGTTTACATTACCGTTTAATTTGTAATTTGGCCCACATCCTGGTTCCTACACTGTTTTTTCTCAATGTAGTGTTATGTCAAAAAAAAAAAATTTACCTTATCTCTACTAATGGCAGATTTGCAGACGGGACAGAGCTGCCTATTAGGACGTGTATCAAGCCATTGATGAAGACACGGCCAACAAAACAAATGGCCACACATCGAGACTACGGCATCTCGTGCCACATCCAAGCATATGTTACAATCGAATCTGCAAGTTATCCTTTGATCATTACATTCTCTCGAAAAATTCATTTTAAATTCTCCTCTCATCAAATAAAATCTCTACATTTGAAGTTCATAAACATTTTTACACATACTCTACAGTCACTGTGATAGGTCAAGGAATGAATGAGAATAAGTGTCACATTACTGTGTGACCTAGAAGTACTTTACAGCAAAAGTATCTCTCTTTATCGTAGTAATCTTTTTAAGGCAATAAAAGAAGTCTTCCCAATAATGCATGTATTGAGTATCTGATGTATCAGATGCTCAATTATTAATTCGATAATGGAATAGATTATTAATTGAATAACGGAACAGGATAATGGAATAGATAGAATGTATATATACCTTGCCGTATCTTCATCCTTCTTATCATTTTCCTTTGAAGAAGAGGAATGACTTCCAGCATCTTCCGTTTGAGTGACACCTACCATTGTTCAGTGTTATTGTGATAATTAATGAGAAGAGAGTATACGGTAGTGATATTATTATCACTGAACAGTTAATTAAAAAAGACCTGTAAGAACACGTAAATTAGTTTTCTCACTTTTTTTTTTTTTTTTTTTAGAATGAAAGACTAAATATATCATCGAATTGTTATTGTTTTAATATAAATTTAACAAATCTGATCGTAAACCATTTTTCTATTTAGTTACCAATATAAATCAAAACAAGAATTACCAGCTTCAAAATACTCCACGTAATATAGGACATCAAAAACCGGTAAACCACGTAAGCTTACGTTAGGCTTGACGCATACTTTCAACGTCCTCTTCTGTTACCTGATGTCCAAATGCGACCATTTTATCTCTGTGCTACAAATCGGTTCTTTTGAAAATTTTCCGGATTTTTACAATTCTTTTTCCGTATGTTAACATCTAAATACCGTGTCAGATGTTTATTTAACAAGAGAAAAAATCTGGAGAACTAATAAGAACAAGGATAAAGCTGTGCAGGTAGAGTAATTATATAAAATTTTTAACAATTTCCTGAATATAGCCGTATTATTGTGTAATTATTAGTTTTTGGAGTATGAATTATATTAATTAATATAATTGGCTTTCTAATTATTGCAGTTCATTCTATTTTACATTAATAAATGCCATAGAAAGTATTTAATTATATATTAACGAGTAATAAAATGTTTACTTTATAAATAGTAATGATAGGTATGCTCATTAATCAATTAATTATCTCTTTACATTCAGATGTATTTTCAGTTTAGATTGCATAGCAACGTGATACTTAAACGTTAGGATGCAACAACACAATACGCAGCAATTTCAAGGTGCTATTCGATTACAAAATGAAATTCCAGTAGGTTTTTTTCTTCTCTTTCATTTCAATTCTTTTACTTTATTTAATCAGAGTATATTTTAATATTCATATTATAGCTAAAATGTAGTATTATGTGTGACACCTTACGGTACTGTCAAGGTAATTTCCTTTGGATAATAATAGTATGTAATATTATGTATTGAATGGGCAGAGTTAGGTGATAAGTTTTCGAGGATTTCCAACCGAATTAGTACATTACAGTTTCCACTCAGCCAATGATTATTAATATAGCACCTAACTTCACCATGCACAGAATGAATTATTTACTGACCTTCTTTGTGAAGAAATAAGCCAGTTAAAAGTTATAATTGAGGAATATAGATAATTGATGTAATTAATTTACCAACAGCTGAAACTGATATAATTAATTTACTTTTATGAATACTGTGAAGTGTGAAGTACTAAACTTTTAGTTTCAAAGATGTACATCTTTAGATGTTTACATGATTTTGCAACAATGAACTATTAATTAGGGTGGTGAAAATCAGTCAAGGAATAGCATCAACAGTGCTAGAATCTGTAACCTTTCTGTTTAATCTTTTTCTTTTAGATTTATTCTCTTTGTTTGTTAATGTGTTAGAATGGTTTAAAAGGTATACTTTGCTGGGAGAAGTTTTAATGGGAAATTTATATGCAGTTAATTTTCAGTATGAGGAACTGGATGAGGAAGAGCAGTGGCGAATCGAGCACGCGAAACTGCACGAAAAGCATCGAGGACATGAACAAATGCATATGGAAATCTTTTTGATACTGATAGTGACATTGGTTGTAGCACAAATTGCATTGGTGCAGTGGAAGAAAAGGCACTTCAAATCGTACCAGGTTGTTTTCAGAACTGTATCAAATAGTTCATTACCTTCAATATTGCCTAATCTACGATCCATCATTTCGTAATGCCGTAATTATCTTTAGTAGAAGTTAAATACTTTCTACTACTTTTTTCTAAATTGAGTTTCAGCAATCATTGTTAGGATCCTTGTGTGCATGCTAAATATGGTCCTAGGTGGGTTTATTGATGCAATTTAGTAATTTAAATCATATTTTATCTCGTTTGATCCACTACTTAAATATCAATGGTTGGAGAAAATCAGAAAAATGTCACTGTATAATAATAATAATGAAATTTGTCGAATGTATTAAGTAAGCAACTTCATGTATTTTTATACCAACCTGTACATTTGATTTCTGCAAGTTTTTCTTTTCTTGTCTGTAAGGAGAACTTTTTTTTAGCTATGCACACTTCTGGGTATGTGGTTAATTCCTGTATTTATATGTGTGCAAAGATACTGGTGGAGATTTTTAATAACGTGGATTGTATACTCTATACTTTCAACTGTGATTTGGTACAGGGCTACTCGTCCACAAATATCAGGCAAAACACCAAGGTTAGTTGTATGTTTTAGTTTTAACTTATCCTACACAAATTTTATTTTTTTAATGCTGGTTTCCTTGCCGAATATTCTACAGGTTTTTATAAGTTCGGAGAAAGGTTTTCCGTTTTTGTGAAATGTACACCGCATGCTGAAATGTGAAATGAGACTTTTTAAAACCTCATTCTTTTGTTGGATGCTCTAGTCAACAATATTTGTAGTTACAATTTCGATGGTAAGAAATCTATGGTTATATTGTGTGTCATTCTTTCAGACTGGTTTATAAATGGTTCTTATTTTTACATAAATTGAGTTATGTTCTCGGGATAGCGGGATATATTTTTATTATGTTCACATTGCTGGGCTTGAATCATATATTCGCTATAAAAGCAAGAATCCTAATGGACGCTGGCTTATTGCTTTTGTTTTATGGTTTATATTATGGAGTTCTAGGTCGTGATTTTGCGCATATATGTACCGATCGTATTGCATCTAAAATTGGGGTTTGTTTTTCCCTTTTTTCCTTTTCTTTATTACAAGGATTTTAAAATGCATCTTTAAATTTTCTTTTTGCAGTATTATACGGAAGAAGGCTTACCCAAGAAAATTCTTGAAGCGGATGTTTGCGCAGTATGTGGGAATCATCTTGAAATAGATGATACGGAAACTGACTACGAATCAACATATCGTTTATCTTGTGGACATTTATTTCACGAATTCTGCATCCGCGGTTGGTGTGTTATTGGCAAACAACAGACATGCCCCTATTGCAAGGAAAAAGTGGATCTTAAAAGGATGTTTAAGCATCCGTAAGTTCTGTCATTGAGTTTTGAAATTTTTGTTGAAGCAAATTCTTTGAGTTATCATCTTATGAGAAATGATATATTACACTATGGATAAAAGGTATTGAGGAGTAGGTCGTTCAAGAAGAGGTATTTCAACTTGAGATGGAAATTTTTGTCAACTTTCATTTCTCACTTTTTTCTTGCTAAGTTTTAACATCTTATGCAAATTTATCGGAATTTTTTTATAGGTGGCAGAAACCTCATCTATTCTATGGACAACTGTTAGATTGGATTCGATATCTGGTTGCATGGCAGCCATTAATTGTCACTTTTGTAAAGGGAGTTAATACTTATTTTGGTCTCGAATGATATGCCTAGTGGTTTTGGGAACTGTTTTGCTCTGCAGAAATGACATTTTTCAATTCGTCTGCTAAGAATCTGCTCAAGTGTGATTTAATAACTTTCAGTGAAATATCCATTTTTGCTTTATCGTGTGCTTAAGTGGCAGCATGTTAGAAATGATTACGTCATGCTGTACTTTCTTATTTGTTCTTGCTTATTATTGGTGGGTATTTATGACAGTAATCTGAAATAACAGCAGCAAGGATTCGAATTTCTGCATATTACTTAAAGGCAAGCCACTTAGGCCTTTTATTTTTTATGCAGTTTATGTTTCATTGTCAAGGGGTCTCGGCTGTACCATTCTTCATCATTGGGCATGCTTTTAAATTATTCTGTTGTAACTTTGGGCATCTCATTATCTTAGCTGTGAATTCATTCTGTTCCTTGTTAATGGTTCGTTTTTTGTAAAGGGTCATTTTAAATCGCTTTGTTTGGTCAAAGCAATGGACAGTTTGTAAATTAATATTTGAATTTTCCATGTTAAATTATTATTTCTCCGTCGTAATTTATTTATTGATATCTGCTTTTTACTTGCTCTAACTGTTTCTTAAAGAATGTTTTATGTTCTGATGCCTAAGAGACTTTGAAATTTTGGAACATTAAGGAGTCAGTGATTGCAAGCGAAACCTATCTTTCAATTAAACTGTGAACAAAAGGATGGGAAATTCCATGCATTAGTCTATGATTTTCATGTTACTACAAGTTATGCTGTAGTTGGTGCATATCCTGTGATATCTGTTTTAGCAATGAGTTTCGCTTTGGTAAACATTATCCACAGCATATCTTACGATTCCTCCTTCTGTTGATTTTATTCATATTCTCATATTTCAATAAATAGTTTCATGGTTTAATATTTTTGGACTTATATTCGAAATTCGATTGGAAAATTTTATGCTTTTAAAGAAAAGAATAATATAGTATATATACAATATATAGTAAAAAATAATTTACAGTATTTATCTGGTAATTTACCAGCCGATTAGATGGACTAGTCGAACAGTAGAGAAGTATAGTTAGTGTCGTAGAATAGTATAGTATGTTTCGGATTTCAAACAGAATTCAAGTTCGATGTGAAATCGTTTTTTCCAGGGCAAAGCTTGAACCCCAGACATATTCATAAGGTAAAGCGTTATTCCGGCGTTCCGAACCAAGTACTAATTATTACATCCGGATGTCGACAACAACATTCAAGAAGTAATATTTCTCTCTATTGAGACTTTTTTATTCCATTATTCATTCTGAAATTCTAAGCCTTTCCGTTTAGGTATGGTTTGATTTTAAAGAAGCCATCTGAAGTTTTGAAACCAACTGTGAAGCCAGTTGCTGCTGCATTTGCGAGTGATGACGATGATGGAAATGAGGTACTTTAAGTTTTGGAAGCCTTATTTAATGCCGGCAGTTGTCATTAAAGATGGAATTTAAGCTTCAATCATCAGTCCCGAGTTACATCACTTTTTTACTCACTTATAGGCTGCATCATCGAGTGAGGTCACTTCATCGACAGTGCGCTCAAAAATGCAAGCAAAGCGTGAGCACGAGAAAGCGCTTGCTGAAGATCCAACAATTTTTGATTACGACAACGTATACGATGAATTGCAAGCAAAGAAAAATCAAAAAATTGCAGAAATTAAAGCTGCAGACAAGGAACGAAAGGTACACTGGCTTTTTTTTTTATGTGGAAGACACAGTTCTTGAGATTGCATAATTATCCTAAGGTTAGAGTGCAAAATTCAGTTAGCATACAGTTCTGTTTAAATGACCGGCTTTTTACCGGGAGATCGAATTCAAAGTGATGATTAGTTTGGCATTCTCCATCCTTTATTTTCTGATTTCCAATAATTAAGTGTCTCAAAGCGACCTACTATTCGAGAGTACGTTGAACATATCTATTTCAGTCAAAGTACGCAGAGCAAATTCTGGAAGCACACAAAAAACGTTTACTTGCGCAGCAAAGTCGAGAAGAACGTAAACAACAGAAAGAACGGGAAGCAGAAGCTGGACAATTTGATGATAAGGAGGTATGTTGCAATTTAAATATAATCTTGTTTTAATTTGTTGGTTCTTCGCTTCGGAAAAAATTAATGTTTTTTAGAAATTCGTTACGAGTGCATATAAAAAACAGTTAGCAGAGATGGAAAATTTCCGTTTACAAGAAGCAGTTGACAATCGGCTTGATGGTTGGTTTATTTTCATTTTCTGTTAATTAAAAGTCCTCCTCGTTTATAAGGCAGCCTTTCATTGGGGCTAGCAAGATCACTAAATTTCCAGCGTAATTTGTCAATTACATCTGAATGCTGGAATTTAGTAACACAGCTAGACTAGAATTATTGGTTTAATTATTCGATCTACGAATGTTTTGAATGCTTCCATTTTCAAGATCCTAGACATTTATGATTTAAAAATTCTCAACTAAATCGAATTTGATTTTTTAGAATTGACAGCAGTG
This sequence comes from Dipetalonema caudispina, assembly GCA_013365325.1. Lineage (NCBI taxonomy): Eukaryota > Metazoa > Nematoda > Chromadorea > Rhabditida > Onchocercidae > Dipetalonema > Dipetalonema caudispina. Next base: position 38,499 of record JABVXV010000036.1, on the reverse strand, counting down.
GAGAAGCAAAAGAGTGGCGTGTGGAAAGGTGGTTTTTATAGGACGCTGTTGGATGATATTGTTAGAGATAGTAGTACAATTAAGACAGAAGAAAAGGACATAAAACAAGAGGTTTATGATTAAATTTGACTAATTGCGTTTGAAATTTGCAACGAAACTTGATTATTTGTAAAATATATGACATTAAGTTCTTATTCATCGTAATTGTCTTCGATTCACCACCTAGAATAGAATATAAAGACGGGAAAAATTTTTCTGTCTTTGAATTTAGAACTTTTTTGACAAGGAAGTGGGGGTTAATTTTGGCGTAGTGATTTATGCTTTTATTTTAGGGTATTAGCCCAGTAAATCTGCAACAAACGACCATGGATCCCATTGAGCACGCTAAAAAGCTCTCTTCTTTGCGGAAAGACAACAACAGCGACGATAGGTTTCTAGAATTATCCACTGATAAACCAATGGAGAAAGCGGTACATTCTGACGATTCAGACGAAGAGCCAGAGTTGACTAATGCAATATCAGTAGATCTGAAGCCCGGTCTAAATATTTTGGTCTGTTTCTTTCAAATATTCTCCAGATCCACAACGTTAGCGCATTTTATAAAAAAGTTATCGCTTTAAAAATAAAACCACCATAATTTAATAGAAATAACATGTTTTATGATTAAATTTCAAATGATTCTGAAGTTTGTCAAATATTTGCTGTCCTATATATTCTTTGGAAAGATTTTATTGTTTCCAAGTTTCACACTGTGTAAAGTAAATTATACTAATCTAGATGTTAGAAGTCTCATCCATTTTCAGAAACCACAAGTGAAAAAACCAACAAAGGCGGAACAAATTCGACGACACTTCACGCCATCACCGGAACATCTGGCAGCAAGCAGTAGCACTGATGACGAGGATTTGCCAAGAGGTCGGGAAAAGCGATTAGAGAGACAAGAACATAACCATGGAAGACAGCGGCAAGAAAGAAGGTAAAATATTATGAGCTAACTTGGTCTTTAATTTCTTGGAACTTCACTTTTAAACATATTCTACTGTATTTAATTTCAGCTCTGAATCGCACAGAGAAAAAAGAAGTTCCGCAAAACATCGTGAACACCACTCTGTAGAAAAAAAGGAACACAAGAAATCTAAAGACAAACAAAACGTCGAGAGAGAGGAAAATCATGAACCGAAGAAAAGAATTGTGGAGGAGAAAACGAAAGAAGAAAGGTTAGGTGAACAGTCTTCTTCGAGCTTTGGACGGGGCAAAGTGCAAATTACTGATATTAGAACTTGCGTTAATTAATTGGAATTGTATCACAAACTGTTCAGTTTTACGGTAATATTTCTTTCTATGCTTCCCAGAAAATTCATTTAAAATAATTGTTGTCGTTTTCCAGACTGCAAATAATCAAAATGATATTAGCTCATCGGAATGATTCGAAGAAAATTGAAGAAATTCGACAAAGATATCTTGAGCGAAAGAAAGAAAAAGTTGTTCCTTTACCGTTATAATTATTAGCCTTTGATTTTTTTTTAAGGTCATTTATACGATGCTATTAAACATCTTTGGAATTTTTTAAAAACATATATAACATTTTCATCCAGCGAAATACGGCGAACAACATGCAAATAAAATTCCAATTCTACGAATGTATCTTACACTTTTCATGTTCAACTATCCTTTTATTTTTCTCGTCTGTAATGTTATGGTTTCTAGCATATCTTGTTATATTTGTTAGCTGAATTTCACTCATTTCCAAAATGTTTCAGATTTCTTGTCAGAGATTTGTAAAATTCATATTCTGGTTTGATAAAAGAATGAAAGCTGTCACCACAATGACGAGTATAATTCCTTCACATCTTTTTCAGCTATCTCTTTTTTAGAGATAAAAGGGAATCACATAACAGATGACGTTATCGGTGTTTCTTCGTTCTTTTTCAACACAATTTCAACAAAAGAATGGCATAAGCATAAGTTTAATCTGCCCATGTTTTCGCTATATAGATGTTTATGGTAGGGATGTAACGGATATGAATTTACTAATATTTCACAGGTAGATTTCTTACCTGGTTCAGAGAGCCTATTTCTCTTTGGATTTTAAAATTTTTACCGAAAAAAAAAAAGATTCACAAATATTCTTTGGATCTAGCTCATTATTAGTTTGATAGTTTAGCTCTGTCTATTTGTACATTTCGATCCAAGTAATTCCTCTTTGATGAGCATATAAATGTGGATAATTTTTTTTGTTAGAAGAAATTTCTTCCCAAAAGCTTCAATCAATCTAAGTTCATTTTTGTTTTGGCTTTTTTTTTCCATCTTGGATGAGATATCATCATGGGTTTTGCATCGTTAATCTCAAATTATCATTGGTCACATTCGACAATCAATGATTAATACTCACTAATATTTGCTTCGAAATACTGAATCTATTTGGAGGGTACCATTTTAAAAATATTGAATTAAACCAACTTTCCAGAGATTTTAAAATTCTCTTATCAAATATTGCAATTTTGCAACTTCTTGAAAAAAATGTCATTGTCCAAGAGATTAAGAGGATATGTAAACTTGAGGTATTTTAAAGTGTTGAACTTAATTTTCCAAAGAAAGGAGAAATTCAATCCTTTTTTTTTTTTTTTTTTGTCTTTGGCATTGCAATTTCTCCCGATCTTTTACATTTGATTAATTATAGCTTTAAATTTGTAAAATTTTCAGAAATAAAATTTAATGGCGTCCAACATTTATGAATGTTCATCGTAAATTACATTCAGTTAATTGCTTTTCTTTGTTAAATCCTTTTGTTGCAAAAAAAAAAGAAGGAAAAAACTTTGTAAAAAAAACATTCAACTGCCCTTCATCGTTTTTGTTACTTAACAAAACTTTAATCATTATCAGTTATCGTATTCAAATACATTGACCTTCAAGGGAAAGAAAAAAAAAAATATCAAAAGAATTGTGTCAAGCATCAAGAGTAGAATGAATTATTTGCTAACAGAATTATGCTAAGTGCAAAAGACCAAAATGGATTACCTATTATTTGATAAAGAATGATAGAAATTGAAATATGATCTCTTGTCTCAATATGTTGCAGTAAATTTTTCAGCATAATGGAAATTTTTACAATCACAACGATAGCTATAATATTTAGTTGAAAACAATGAATTACTTTTATTTTAATTAAATTTTCTATGATTGAACTATGATCGGACAAATTGGCGACTGAAATTGATAGATCAGTAAAATAATTTTTACAAAGCAGCAATTTTACAAAGGAAGTAAAATGTTTCTCATGGAAGCATGATGGATGATAGCTTAACAAAAAAATTTTTATGAAAAATTAAAATTACTAAAAAAAAAAAAAATTGCTACCTGTGAAATTAATATCAACAAAATGAAATGCAATAATAACAACAATGTATGATTAATTTTCGAAAGTAATTTTACCAAAATTTTCTAACGATATTTTTATTTCTGCTTTTTTTAAATTCCACTTAAATCTTCTGTTTCATTAAAGAGAAATCAATAAGTTTATTTAAACATATAAAATGAGGCAGTTCTGTTTATAAATCTTTTTTATGTGAAGTATAATATCTCAAATATTTTCGAATTGATTGAAATTGTCGCAATCTTTAATCTTTAAAAATTGTAATCTATTATAGAAGTTGCAATTGAAGTTTAAATATAATGTTCAAATTTATAGTTTACGCAATTTTATCAAACAAATTGCTTTTTCTCTCATACAACGAATTTCAATTCAAATTTTCTCCTCCATTATATTTTTTGTAACTGTAATTAATCCATATACCAAATGATCCACTTTTCTTCTTACTAATTTAGTAAATTAATTCTTAATTAACTAATCACCTCATTAAACTAGCCTTACATAATGACCTTCAATTGAACAGATTTCTCCTATAGGAAATTATCACTTTCCTGATTCTTACGATCGGAATTGAAGGTCAGAAACAGCAAAAAAAAGATAGAGAAAGGCGAAAAGAGTAAAATCTAAAGCATTGCAAATTCAAGGGCAAATTATTTTCCGCTATAAAAATACTTCGATAAATTGAAATTTAGTAAAATTTTAGGAAGCGACAATGAAATGATATTTTTTTGGTAAAAATTTTAACATTTTTATCAATTTTTTGAAATGATATTATACATTTTTTTTGTGAATTTTAATTGCTTCCAATAACACTTTCATATCATTCAATCATTCAATAGAAAGTTTACTTCTGAATTTGGCGTATTTATACCTATCACATAAATTGAGTATTTAAGCAATGAAACGGCGATATATTTTTATTTCACTATTTCATCTTATTTAGATTAAATTTTAATTTCTATTTCATTTCCTTTTCTTTCCCATCACTTACGTGATACGTAAATAATCCCTGTATAGCTCCTTTTTCCGTCTAATGTTAAATTTCACAACCTTACCATACTTTAAATGCTTAATTATAAAATTTAAAAAATTGTGAATTTTTTTTTCCTTCCTCTGATCCTTTTTTTAAGCTTAGCTGTATATGATGAATGCCAAGATTTTCATTGCTGTAGCAATAGCAATTTGTGCATGCGCAATTGTCGTAACATTATTTGTCATCGTATCACTGTTCAATGATATCAGTGCACTATATGAAGATGTTATGGAAGAACTTCATGATTTCAAGGTTTCCATTTCTTATTTTCTTTTTTCTTTTTTTTTGATACGGAAGGTTAAAGATAATAATAAATATTAACATTGTAAAATGATACTAATAGAACGGTTAAAAGGTATTCAAGAAGTTTTCTAATATAACCAAAAATAAAGTAAAATTTTTACTGATATAAAGCTATATGCATTACTTGGAAATTTGCTCCGTTATTTTTGTGAAATGATAAATCTATCTGAAGTGCAAAGTTTGAATTTTATTAAATGGTTGGCTTGCTGCAACAACAAAAATTGAAAGATATTATTTTATCATAAAATTTAAAATTGACACATTTTAGTTTAATTTATTTTAACCAAATTTTCCCTCCAAAATAACTATTTACCTACTTTTCTTTTGTCTACTTGAAGTTATTTTCTTCTCTTGAATATTGCTGTAACAAATTTTCTTTATTAAAATTTCACAAAGAAAGTAAAATAATTGAAACAATAAAAAATTATTTTATTGTAATAATTACTGCTATAGAATTTTCATCTTTAAATTAATCAAAAAGGGATTAATAATTAAATCATTAACAAGTAAAAAAATGCAAGTAAAAGAATGGTTTTAAATCCATTTTGTACTAAATGGATTTTTAGTACTCTAAAACAGATCATATCAACTGTTGAAATATTTTCCTTGACCTCTATGTGACCCAATGTAAAATTCAATCTTAACATTTGACAGAAGGAAGAAGAGCTTTTTCAGATAATAACAGATGATGCATGGGATACCATCCGTTTGTTACATACTTACCCATCCGGCAATGCACACGATACGCCAAACAATGTTAATTTATTTGTCCGCCATAAACGACAACTTGATCCGGAATGTCGCAGTAAATTTCCAATGTTGTTATAACCAAAGAAGCATATAGATAAACGTAAAAAAGTAAAATATGATTGATATTAGCAGTCACAATTAATCTTAATTTTTTTTTTTTTGACCTTAAATTTCGTAAAATTTCAGAATGTACCACTTCCGCTAAAAATTGTCCACAAGGACCAGCTGGACCGCGAGGTGATAAAGGATGGAAAGGTTTAGATGGAATACCGGGAGAAGATGGACGTGATGGTACACCAGGTATTATTACCATGATCACTCATGAAAGATCTACCGATTGCATTGATTGTCCACCTGGTCAACTAGGACCACCAGGGCCTCGTGGACCTCCTGGTGATCGTGGGCCAATGGGACGCAACGGTTCTACTGGATTACCAGGAAAAAAAGGTGCGATAGGTCGACGAGGAGATGTGGGACAGTCTGGAGCAACAGGTATTTCAGGAAGATCAGGAAAACCCGGCATACCTGGACGAGATAAAACATTTAAAAGAGGTGGAATGGGCCAAAAAGGTCCAAATGGACAGCATGGCTTACCTGGTCCTCCAGGTAGGAATGGTACTGATGGTGCTCGTGGTTCTCCTGGTAAACCTGGTTTACCGGGACAATTTGGTACTCCTGGATATAAGGGCAAAGATGGATATCTAGGAATGGTGAGCATTTTATATAGCTCAAGATGATTACAATATGTATTTCATTTATTTCAATTTATTTTGGAAAAGTTTTTCTTATTTCTCGATTGCAAACAAAATCCGTTATTGAAATAGATGATTATTATTTAGTACAGTACTACCATTATATCTTCATATAATTACAATTTCAGGTTGGATTACCTGGATTATCTGGTCCAAATGTTTATTATTGTCCATGTCCATTACCAACTTCAATGCTGCTATTATCCAAAAAAGTAGAGAATTAAAAATTTTCCATTTTATTTCATTAAATACTACTACAATTATTTGTTCATACAATATGAAGTAGATGAAAGTGAATGTAATGAACAAATTCATCCTTTAATATAATTAATAAAATAATATCATTAATGGTAAATAAAATTCTCTCTTCATTTCCCTCTCTCTTTTTCTCTCTAAAATTTGTATTTAGAAGAAAATTATAGTTTGAAAAAAAAAAAAAAAAAAAAAAAAAGCATATCAATGATAATAAATTGTTCAAAAAAATAAATGTAAAATACTTTTTTATTCCTTTCATTAAAACTATTTATTATTACTTTGTACGCATTTGTTACAGTACACTTCTTCTCGATAGTAATTTAAATTAGAATTTAGTAATGGATAATTTAATATATAGATATATCATTTCATATAAACCATATTTTGTAAGCATTTTGGAATACTTAATCATAAAAAAAAAAAAAAAAAAAAAAGTGGGGAAATGAAAAATGAATAATCCTACTTCGTAAAAAAAAAAAAAACCGTAAAGATATTTCCGGTAATAAAATTAGTATTATGAAGTTGTTGCTTCAAATTTTTATTTGAAAAGATGTTAGAATGTTTCAGTTGAGTTGTTTTCTCTTTTTTCTTTTTTTTCTTTAATTTCCTGAAATATTTATGAGTTAGAAAAAAAAAACAAAAAAATGATAGCAAATTTGTAAATATACTGATTGAATTGTACGATACATATATATATATATCTTGTGAAATGTCAATTTTGAATATTATTTCAAGCTTGAAATATGCAAAAAAATATTGTCATGTGTATATTATGTTGCTAAGCGAAAAAAAATACGACAAAATCTTAAAAGTTTAAAGTAATTTCTCACAAACATTGCATTGACATTGTTGTAAGCTTAAATTAATTTCATTTGAAAAAAAAAAAAAATCAAATTAATATGTTAAATAATTGCGAAATAATTACAAATTAATACCGGAGTGCCGAAGATTACAGCTTAATCAAGTAGAATTGTTTTTGTTAATATTCCAGTGACAGCATATGGATCACAATTTGATGATGGACGTCTATCTTCCAGGAAACCCTGTAAAAGGAAAAAATTATAATCTTTATTAAGCACTTGACAAGGTCAACATATATAATCATTAAGGTCAACCGAAAATTAGATCAGATAATGAAGAGATTACTTAAACAGATTACTTAAAAGGATTACAGGTAAGAGAGGAAAAATCAACTAAAAATTATATCGTTAGAAATATATTTAAAAGGAAAATTTAGAATTTTGGAAAAAACTATCGCATATTGAAATATTTTTAAAAAAAATTGAACTTTTTTCTCGTTAGCAACAGCTCTTGGTATACGAACTGAAGCCGTCCTGTTAGCGATACCCCATGAAAATTGATTAATATTTGAAGTTTCGTGTTTACCCGTCAAACGACGGAGATTATCGGTACCACCATGTGGATCGTATACCGCTATATGCTCCTGAAATTAAATATGCAAATAAATTTTACAACTGTTAGTTAGTATATAATTTTTTAAAATAAAATATTGGAAAATTCGTAATACTTTGTGCTTCTTTTCAAGTTTCTTAATTGCTTCTTCAATGTATTTAATGCCACCTTCGGTGCGCATTTTCTCTGTTGAAAAATTACAATGGCAACCAGCACCATTCCAATCACCACCTAAAATTATGCTTCAACATAAATGTAAATAGTAAATAAATGTGAAAATTTTAGATGAAATGATAAAAAAATTTCAAACGTGTTATTGCTGGTTTCGGATCAAATGTAACCATAACACCATATATTTCAGCAACACGATACAGCAAATATCGTGCAAGCCAAAGTTGATCGCCCATAGAAATACCCTCACATGTACCTAATTGAAATTCCCATTGTCCAGGTGTTACTTCTGTAATTTTTTATCAAATGAACTGATTAATTAAAGGTATAAGTTCAAATTTAGAAATTTTCATTGGTAAAAGTAAAGTTTAATAGTGCCATAAAGTTCAAATTAGTATTATAATTGAGTGCATTTATAAATATATCTGTCAATTTTTTCATCACTTTTTCGACACATTTATAAATGTAAAGAAGAATATTTGCCCTTTTGATCATTTCCTTCTTCCTATATTTCCAATATTTTTCATATCAGAAAATACCAATAAAAATGAACAGCAAAATTTTGAAATGTTTACAAATTTTTTTTATTTTTTTTTTTTACAAAATATTTAAGAATTGCCCGGGCTCATTTTGATAAATTGTTTTTAACAAATTACACTACATGGTGTTGTATTTGTTTGCAACACTATACCTTAGAATATCTAACGTATCTGAAGCGTTTAATTTCGGATTGATTATGCAATAATCAAATTTTTAAATGTTAAAATTTGTCGAAACTTCTCTCTTTCCGCACCTGCATTTATACCAAAAAGTTGTAAACCCGTGTGTAAACAAGCTCGATAATGCGTATCCACCAGTTCACGACCATATACTTTATCTGCTCCAACACCACAGTAATATTTACCTTGCGGTTCCGGAAAGCCATGTTTTGGCCATCCTAATGGATGACCATCTCTGTAAGATTTTCATTCTGTATTCATTTAATTTTGCTTTCTTGTTAAATTCGAAAAAAAAAAGTAAAAAGCAGAAGAACGAAATAAAAATGGAAATTATAAAAGAATAATTTAGTAATTTGTATACCTATCCAAAAGTAAGTATTCTTGTTCCATACCAAACCATATTTTCTCATTTTTGCATTTCTCCATAATTTCGTTGCAGAAATTACGATGATTAGTGGCTGTAATTTGTAGGGAAAATAATTCAAAAATAAGAGTTAATTAATTAAAAATTATCCAAACGATAATAAGCAAAAGTTAATTATTTGTCATCATTGCATTAATTAAGCATTTTCAAATTTCTGCTTAAATTTGTAGCCAAGGTTAAATTTATATTACTACCATTATTCTTTTTAAGAGGCTACTAAACCAATGATAAATTTAAAAGTAATGCTTCTTAACAATTTTTTTTTTGTAACAAGATTAGTCCATCCTAATAAAACTAACAACAAATGTTGCAGCAAATGTTGAGGGTATACTGCAGTGTTGAGGAAAGATTGGTTTCTTTTTACTCGTAGGAAGAATAATTACTACAAAGATTCAAATAAGTTCAAATAAATCAATAACTTTTTGTTAATATTGAATTAAACTATGATTATAGTTGAACTAATTAAAATAAACAAACCAGTAGGTTTCATAGCATGATCATATGTTTCACATAATACAAGTTTGTTATTACCACCAAGGAATGGATCAGGATAATGTGCAACAGGCTTAAGATATGTATCAGAATCTTGACCCGATTGTGCTTGTCCAGTTGAGGAACCATCAAAATTCCACATTGGAAAATCTTAAAAAATTCAAAAATATTATAAAGTATAAAAAGTTCTATTTTTGTAAGTAAATACTGTTAAAAATTCGTTTAAATTCATTGAATTCCTATAATAAATATTTGCAAATTCATAATCATTTATCAATTTTATTCGCAACATGATTATCTACCTAACCATTAATACTTTTCGGTGTATTAGCAATCGTTCGGGTCTTTGAGCGCATAGTTTCACCTGTTCCATCAATCCATATGTATGTTGCCTAAAAAAATACGGATAATAGTTGATATATATATATATATAAATGGAAATTTCCGGAGAAAATAAATATTATCGGAAAAGTATAACCTGACAAAAAGATGGATGTGGCTTAAGACCAATGAATTGATCGAAAACAGCTTTTGCTAAAGGTAAACGTACACTAAATGACATTGTTGAAATACCTAAAAAAATAATGAAAATGAATAATTTTTTTTTTTTTTAAGGAAATGTAAATAACAATTATTTTAGCAATTCGTTTGATTAAAATATTTCAAAATGATATATAATAACGAATTTAAACATTCATATTTAATAACGATATCCTATCGAAGATAACGCTAATGAGCTAATTAGTGAAGTGTTAGTTGATTGAAATATTTTCAATATTTGAATTATTCAAAAATGATTTAACAAATTCTTGAAGGTAATACAGGAAAAAGATGAAATTTGGAGGAAGAAAAACAAAAAGAGAAAAGTAATGATCGAAAAATTTCTTACAGATCTTTCTAATCATTTGATTATTATCAAATTAAAATTGCTTTGAAAATTTTGAAAAAAAAATGTCAAACGATATCAAAATTACTTTTATGCTAAATTAATTTATAATATAAGCTTAGATAAAAGTAGAACTATCAGAAAATTTCATACTTCATATTAACTCGAATAGTAAAGGTTAAAATGAGATGCATTTATCTGGTTAATTATTCAGGTTTTAATTCAAGTTTTACCTACAACGTGTCATAAAATAAGTATCGGAAGCATTCAATTGATTCGTTAGTTTAATTTTATGACAAATTGTAAGCATAACATTTATCATTTCTATAATATTTTTATTTCAGCTAATTACCAAAAAGATTGGATCAAAGGATGTGATAAAAATGATAAACATTTTTATCAAATAAACAAAAAAAAGAGGAAATAATTAATTAATTTATAGTTGCAATGCTATTACTATCAGTACAATTCGATCATTCATTATTCATTCAATCGTTACAAAACTGATTGTCAGAAAATGTAATGTATAATAAATTAAACGTTTAGTAATTTAAAAGATAATTTTCCTATGGATCACATAAATATCAATTATTTATTGAAATTGAAATAATCCCAACGAAGATGAAGAAAAGAAAGCTATGCAAAAACTGAGAAAATTTTTCCTTTTTTTTTATCGCTTTTTTTTCTTTTTTTTTTTTTAATAAAGTACTTTTAAAAAAAAAAAAATTTTGCTTCTATTAAGAAAATTTACTATGTTCATTTGTTGAAAATTTCACGAGTGAATTCTTTTCACATCTTTCTATTTTATTTTCCTGTCAGATGCCATAAACATTCCTTTCATTTCGAAAATAATTGAAAAATGAAAAATTTAACTAAGCACTGATCAATTCAATTATTACAACTATACAAATATCATCTCATATTAATATTCATATTATATATATTTATTTATTCACTTTTTTTTTTTCCCCTCACTTTTGTTAGAAGTAACAATGTAAGTTGTAATTTAAATTTCAGTCATTTTCGTTAAATTTTTACTATGTCATTTTTCGAAGTATAAAGCATAATTAATGAAATGAAAAGAAAGGAGGAAAAAAAAAGTACTGGAAATTTGAGTATGAATTTTCTTTGCTGAAAAGCTAAAATATTTTAGTAACAATTATTTATTTAGTTCAATAACGAAAAATATGAACATTAGATGGAAAATAATTGATATATTATTGTGCTAATAATAATTTAACAAAACATTTTTCAAAAGAAAAAAAAAAAGATTTAAAAAAATTTTTTTTTTTGCTTCAAAAAAATAAATGAAAATTATATTAGTAATAGTTGTTTAAATATGAAATAGAATTAATTATATATCTCTCATAACAATACTTTTAACACCTGTAAAGTTCTTATAATTAATCCATTTTAATGAAATTCAATTATTCGATAGAAAAAAAAAAACTGTTAGAAATGCTATTGAATATTTAAATTAAAAGGGAACAGAGATATTAGCTGTACTTATCTTTCTTATAGCTAATTGCAAAAGTATAAAAAACATGAATTTATGCTATTGAAACTATCAGCAAATACAATCCATCATTTGCAAAATAATAATGGAAAAATCATAATTGCAATAATTTGATAAGATTTTGAGTGCGAAAAAGAAAAAAAGATTTGCATAACTTCATAGGAATAAATTATTAAATTGCTAAAGAATATTATAAATCCAAAAAAAAAAAATTTTGAAATTTTCCCTTTTTTTTGAGCTAAAATAGTTAGAAATTTACTACATTCATCAATTCATAGTTTAGAAGTTTGATAAATTACAAATTGTAGATCTTTGATACTTTAAAAATAATTTTAAAAAATCACAGTAACAGGTTCTAAATATGCAAATAAAAAAAAAAAGAATTTCTTTTAATCGGAAAAAATATTACGTCCAGTAAATTTCGTAATTTTGTAAAGAATTAAATTTGGATGAATTTGATAATGATTGGCAAAGAGGTAATGTAATAGGTAATTTGATAATGAATAATTATTATTCCCAAGCGAAATTACGTAACGCCTCGATTAATATTTTTTCATTCTATTGAAAAATAATTATTGATGCCTGGCTATAGTCTTTAGATTTTGAACAATAACTATCTTAAAAATTGTTAAAACTAATTTAATTAAGCTATTAATATTTGTCAAAATGTCAATAAACCTATGCTTTTGACGATTAAGATCTTAAAAAAAAAAAAAAAAAGAAAAAAGAAAAAAGAAAACAAAAAGGCCTATTCTCAAAAATCTTATCTATTAGCAATCTAAAGAGCAATAAATTGATTTGTGTATTATTTGTACGTAAATTATCCTCGTAAAATTAAAATATCAATTTTTTGAAACTTCCATATGCCATTTTCATTATTTCCCATTATTCGATGTGCAAAACAAATTTTCATTTTAATGTAAACCTAAAAAAAACATTATTCATAAACAAAATCCAAACTTCCAAATGAAATATAACATTGGAATAGAATAGTGTAAGTGTAATAAATTGAAAGGTTTAAACATTGATATTTTAATTTGAAAACGAATCAAAACAAAACAATTCAGAGATGTTTCAATTGGAATAATTTCGAAACAGTCATATGAAGAAATTATTCTCCTCGAGAAGTAAAAATAAAACAAAAATGTTCGGGAAAAATTTAAATCATTTTTCATTTATAAAATTTACAATAGCTTCGTTAATAACAGCAAGCAAACTGAACAAATTTTCGAAATCCTAAAAGTAAAAAAAAAAAAGATTAAAATCGTAATTAATAATTAGAAATAACCTAATTTAAAATTGCTTGTTTAAAATGCTAATTACTGCATCATACATATATTTTTTTTTTTTTTAACTAATCGGATATTCTTATTGACATCACTAATTATTCTTATCTTCCGTTTCGTTTATCCCTCTCCGTATGAAAAAAAAAAAAAAATTAATTTAAATCTTAATCATGCAATGCTTAAGTTTCGATACCATTGAAATATGCTAACTTTTGAAAGCTTTCAAAATTTAGTCAACGAAAAATGAAAAGTAAAAAAAAAAAAAAAGAAAGATTGAATAAAAATTTAGCTAAAATTCGATAAATACGTTGTATAGTTTAAATGTATGAATAATTTCTTTTCTTTCTTCGTAAAAATTAATTTTTAGCTAATTATTGAAATAAAGTAGTTATATTAGCAGGCTTTTTTTTTGTACTGAATATAACGATTTAAGTAATAAAATTAGAAAATTATAAAAATTTTATTAAAGAATAAAAATTGTAAAAATCTATTAAATTGCTCTAGCTATATATCTAACATGGTTGCTATGAAAGGTTAGAAAAGCCAAAAGCCTAGGAGATTTTCAATGTGATAAAAGAATAGCTTATAAACTAGGCTTATAAAGGTGAACAAAATAAATGAAAAGTGTTTGTCTAGCAAATACATCAATAATATTACTACTAGTAGTTAATAGTCACATGTCATCTGCTCATTTAACAAAATTATCATCGATTTTTCTCTTTTGATTTCAATTTTTCTAACATATTTATTCTATGCTACAAATTATGTATGCAATTGCTCATATTATTTTAAAAAAAATTTTTCAATTTTAACTAATAGTAATGAAATTAATTAGCTTACATTTACTCAATTATTTATACTATTTCTATTTTTTGTTAATACTAAAAAAAAAAAAAAGATGAAAAATAATTGATCGAAATTTTAATAATAAATTTATTACAACTTCAATATTTATGATAAGACTTAATGCTAATCTTCTCTTAATTAGTCATATTTGTGAAAAGTATACCGTAGTGAATGAATTATCAAAATGATTGAAATGATAATGAATTAATGAAATATTCATTAAGTTAATATTCATATTTCATTTCATCCAAAAAAAGAATGATTTTTTACATTTTATGAAAATTTAAAGAAAAAAAAGTCACAACAATTAACGCGGAAAAAAAAAAGTGTCAAACTATCAGTTGTTGTTATTTTGTTGATCAGATATTTTTGTATGACTGATTAAAAACTAAAAATCAATGAAAAATAAATTTTACTTTTCCATCAATTTTAACATTAAATTTTCAAGATAAAACAGAACTTGAAATGAATAAATGGCAGTAAATGAAGCAAAAAAAAAAAAGGAAGAAAGAGAGAGAATGGAAAAAAAAAGAAGCAAAGTTCAAATTAATTAACGATCATAAATGATACTTATAAATGATAAGTCAATCTTTTACAGATAAAAAGCAATTAATTACTTAATTTTTAGTCCTAATTTAATCCTTACTAAAGAAATAATTATTATTATTTTAAATGAATAATAATAATAATCATATTTTCAAATTCATCCTTGTACACTAAACAAATCGTTGAAATGATAAGAGGAAAATAAAAATTTCTTCTTTTCAACCAATAATACATCTTTCTCACTGATAACAGCACTGATAAAATTTTCATTAAAGCTATAGAGAATGTAAAATGAATGATAAAATTTAGCATTACTTTTTTTTTTTTTTTGGCTCTAATAAATATTTTTTAGTCTACACTGAAATTTCCATCCAATAATTTTAATTCATTTGGTTAGTAAATATTAATTTCAAAATTTGAAGTTAACAGAAAGCTTTTAACTTGGCTGGTACTACCAGCCAAATATTTTTATGTCATTTTTCTTCTAAGAACAACAAAAAAAAAAAAAAAAAAAAAAATGAAAAATGAAAAAAAGAAAAAACGATTACCACTCCCTGATGAACACAAACACTTATATGTATGTAGATATTTATGTGTGTGTGTGTGTGTGTCAGTGTCTGTGTGTGTCTGTGCCTGTGTGTGTCTGTGTCTGTGTGTCTGTGTGTGTCTGTGTGTGTGTCAGTCTGTCTATTTGTGTTTTAAATATAAATGAAGAAAAAGCGGGTTTGTAAACAAAAAGTGTCTATTACTAAAAACCAATCTTTTGTGGAATGAAAGAAAACAAAATGTTTAATTATTGGCCAAATTTAATCTTTTTTTTTTTTTTTTTTTTTTTTTGTTTTTCATTTTGTATGCGCAATACTAATTTACTTGTTGAAATGTTTATTTGTAAAAATTAAATTTTTGAAAATTTTAACAAAAAAGAAATTTAATTTTTGATTTTGTAATAAATTGGATTGATTTATTAGCTAAAATTTTGATGCATTTTTGGAGGATTTTTCTTCAAATCTCATTATAAAATACTATCCAATCATTTTCACTTTTTTTTTTTTTAATGGGTTTGCTTATTTTTTTACACTCAAATTGTTAGCTTCTTCGATCATTTGTTTCATCTAAAATGTCTCACAAAAAATGCAGGACACAACTGTTTTGACCTTAACAGCTTATGGATCATATTTCGCATTTTTACCATTTCTTTTTTTCCTTTTTTTTTTTTGTCGTAATCAAAAATTCATAGAAAAATTAAAGGTTAAAAAAAAAAAGAAAAAAATGAAAAGCTATAAACTTTTTGAAAAAAAATTCTACCAGAAATATTGTA
Source organism: Dipetalonema caudispina (assembly GCA_013365325.1). Taxonomy (NCBI): domain Eukaryota; kingdom Metazoa; phylum Nematoda; class Chromadorea; order Rhabditida; family Onchocercidae; genus Dipetalonema; species Dipetalonema caudispina. The sequence goes on along the minus strand of JABVXV010000036.1, from coordinate 22,419 downwards.
AGACTTTTAAAAGATCGCATAAAATGTCGTTTTTTGTGAAGATGATTAATCAGTATCTTTTAATTGATTATACCTTTTTTTAACCTTACAATGGAGAGATTTGTTTGGGGTCATTGTTACTACAAAGATTTTTGCAATTTTTGCTTTTATTTCTTCCTTTTTAGTATAACCATGAATGTAAGCTTCCTATGCACTATATTCTAACAAATAACCTCAAATCTTAATCAATCATAATCCGGAAAAATTTAAGAGATGAACCGGAAAATATAAATATAAATAATAGATGAATTGATTCATTGAGAACAAAACAAATTAAATTTTAAAAGAACGAGTTGTTAGAAGGAAAAACAATAGTAAAAAAAAAAATAAAAAAGCGCATAAAATCGTAAACATATAAATTGAATGTAAATGTCAAATGTTATCCATTAATCAAACATAACAAACTATTATTTAGTAAAGAAAAGATTGAAAGTTAAGAAAGGGTCACATTTAATTCATTTCATAAACAAACATTAATTCATGTCGAAAAATTCGATATGGAATCATTAATTATATCATTGAAAACAATACTTGATAATTTAAATAGAATCATTAATTATATCATTGAAAACAATACTTGATAATTTAAATAGAATCATTAATTATATCATTGAAAACAATACTTGATAATTTAAATAGAATCATTAATTATATCATTGAAAACAATACTTGCTAATTTAAATGGAATCATTAATTATATCATTGAAAACAATACTTGATAATTTAAATGGAATCATTAATTATATCATTGAAAATAATACTTGCTAATTTAAATTTGAACAGTGAATTATTGCAATAATGTAATATAAAATCGTCCATTTCAAGTAACCAACAATTGAACAATTAAAACAAAGTAACAATTAATTTGTATATTTTTTGTGACATCTAAAATATTACAAATGATATGTGAAATATGCTATTTAACAAATAATTTAATTTTTTCAATGTTATAATGGATTCATTTGTAGATCTTATAAGTGAAAAAATTTTCAAAAAAATGATTCAAAATATTTTCTGCATACATTGAATGAAATAATTGAAGATGGAAATTTCAATTCAAAAAAAAAAAAAAAAAAAATGGTAGAGATAAGAAAGATGAATAATAATTAAAATTGGATGGAGAGATCAATAAGTAGAATGACTGCAAGGAATGATTTGACAAATGGTGATAAATATTTAAATAATCGAGGTTATGCTGAGTTAAGTTGGCTATTTTTGTTATAAACAAGCATTAAAAGCTGATAAGGAAGTCAGACTGCTTCAACTTCAAGGAGTTTCCTTCGTACTCAACATTAATTTGAAGTTTTATAAAAACAATCTCTCGGAAAATTGATGTAATATTTTATGTGCCTTGAATGTTTTCCAAAGAGGTTATATTAAGATTTTACAGAGTAATTTAAATGAATTTTTAAATTTTAGTCATCTTAAAAAAAATAAATCATCGTAATATTATCGCTGATTAAAAATTTTTTTTAAGCTTGAGATAGCCGTATGACCGATCAGGGCCGCATTAATTTTGTCATTTTTGGTTGGATTTGTTGAAGTGATTGGGTTGTAATTGTGGCGTTTACTTGTTTGGTAGGTTCAAAGGTCACTTCTATTACACATCCTGGGAACTTTCTGTTTTTTACGAGAGGAATGTCTCAAGGATGGATAGAGAAATTAGCACTGTTACGGAAAATTGAACACAACTTGGTTGTCCAGTGCTTCATTTTAGCTTAACAATCACAGCTTTATCGAAATAATTAAGCATAAAGTGTTATTAATGAAATTTTTGTTATAATTTATCGGTTTCAAGCACTTGATCATTTACTGATGATGGATCTATCGACATCGGAAGATGATAATAAATCGGTTGGACATAGTGAGTTGACTAGTGCCATTACTGTTTCGTTACATCCATTGGTTATAATGAATATATCGGAACATGTAACTCGAATAAGTGCGCAACAGAATGATGGAAAACCTTTCGAGGTCAAATTTTAAGTCATTTCTTATAGCTCGATAGTTTATTTATTCGGCATTATATATAGAAATTACTAACTTTAATGATTTTTCTTACCTTGTGGTATTATGTTGAAGATTATTTTGGATGCAGGTTTTTGGTGCAATACTTGGAAAACAGTCTGGAAGGCATGTTGAAATGATGAATAGCTTCGAGGTAAAATGGAGTGATGAAGGAAAGGGTTATGCAGTTATTGACACAGGCTTTCTTTCTACTCGAGAACAGCAATGTAAGGCTTTTTTCCTTATGCACTATTCTCGTTCCTACCGTATATTTAATCCGTTTCATTCAATTCTCATGCGGATTTGAACAAAAAGAATCGCATTTGTTGTTGAATGTTTTTTGTATGTTTTTTCCTTCAGTGTTTTTTGTGGAATTCGTCTGCAAATACTAATAGTTATACAGTTTTTGTAACAACAACTCAGTAGAAGTGAATATCTTAGTGTACTTGTTTAGTTTAACATGCATCCTGTAAGTTCAATGTAGACGAAATATTTCAGTTTTGAGTTTTTCACTATTCTGACTATTTTTTCTGATATATTTTTGTGTATTTATTTTCAGATCAAGAAGTATTTCATGATTTGGATTATGTTGGTTGGTATACTGTTGGAGGCACAACGCCAACACTGGCAGATTGGGAGGTGCATCAGCAATTCTCCGTCATACATGAATCACCAATTCTGGTGAAGCTTGATCCAAAAGCACCACCGGGCAATAAGGTATCAATTCTAGAGATCGCATTTGAGTTTCTATAATTGACAGTATTTGATCGATTTCTTTAGTTCATCTGTAGAGAAAAAATGACAGGACGATAAACAGTTTTGCTAGCTTGTCGTATGAAAACTGTTGCTCTGTTTCAAATTTATAGAAAGCTGCGAAGAAAGAATATATTTTGCCTATTGAGCTATAAGGAATATTTGCTTATTTACAGTTACCAGTGGCAATCTATGAGTCTGTGTCCACTACCGGCTTATCAACAAGCAGTCCAGGTTCAGTAGTTTGGCATTCAGTTAGCTGGTCGTTAGCCAGTGAACAAGCCGAACGTATTGGAATTGAACATGTTGCTCAGATTTCAACTGTTTCAGCAAACACCATATCTTCCACAAATAAACAAATTGCTGGGCAGTTGGGTGCCATAAATATGCTACAATCACGACTGGAACTTATTTACGATTATTTAATAGTTAGTTAAATTAGTTTTAATTGAAGTGTAGAAATGTTTTGAATTAGATGTAGAAAATAAAAGATTGGAAGCAAAAAGTCCTGTGTTCATCAATTTTTTCAAAGAATTTTTTTTGCTGAAGCTCGCGTTATTGATATCGTTCGATATTGATCTTCTGCTCTATGCTTAATTCACATTTTGTTGTGCTACACTATACATTTTTTGGCGGGAAATAGTGGTAATCCACAAGTACGGGTAAGCATTTCATAAAGAAGGGATCATTAGAAAAGTAGGATTGCTGTAAGGAATTATACAATCACTACTTCAGGCAGTTCGTAAAGGTGAATTACCACGCGATGAAGCTATTATACGAGAAATTGCTCAGTTAGTACGTCGAGTACCAGTTATGGGTTCGGACAAATTCTTACAACAATATAAAAATGTAAGTTTTTCTATCGAGAAGGTTTAGTAAGTTCTAAGAGTGTTTTGCCCAAAACGGAAAGTACTTCATAACTTAGTGCAAATTTTTGTTTGCGGAATCATGAGTGAATATTCCCCACTATTTCAGCAATGCCTGGAGGTCAAAATGACTTCGCTTGTGGCAGCTCTTGCAAAAACTTGTGGAACGCTTAATGATGTGAGTATCTTCACTTTAAAATTTTTACAGCTTTCCTACGGAAAAAGTAAGCCATGTATATGAGAAGGTGAGAGAGGGACGAATCATGTAAAGAGAAGGGAAATATACGTTGTCATTAATTCAAACGGAATTTTTCTTTAACTACACTTGCATCAGGTCTGAATATAACTATACTATTTCAGTTAGTAACAAAGATGAATATAATGTCAATGGAAAGACAAACGTGGTTGCTTGCTTCTGGTAGACGAGCACGTCCTTTTCCAGCTGTTTGATTCCATACTTTGAGGCCTCGAACCAAAATTATTTCTTGTTAGGAATGTGATACTCTTTTACAAATTTGGGAATTTCCAGACTTACAGTGACAATACAGCATTAAAATTTTATATTTACATCTTCCTTGAATTTAATCTGTTTTTCCAAGTTTTCTGGGATCGTCCGACTAGCGCGATATATCTGAAAGGTTCTCCAAATTTTTGATTTAAATCTTGATTTTAATTAAACTATAATAAAAGCTCTGGAATCCGGTGCTATCGTCGGTTTTCTTGTTCTCCTATAGTGCAAAAACTTTTTTCAATAATTTTACCGACTTAACGGTATTTACATAAAAGTGATTTATTGGTGATATTAAATTTGGTTAGCCATTAAATGCTTGTACCTTGTTGTTGATAACTGTATATAGTTATTTTTTTAACATTTTTTGTTCTAAAGTTTCGTTTTCAATTGCTTCATTACTAATAAATTGTTGGTTCATCAGTTAAGTTGCATATGAAATGGAATCTGTGGGATTTCACGATTAAGACTTTCAAAGTCTCCTACTTATTTCCTGTTGTCAAGTTCTGTCAATTGTGATAGATTTTACTTGTAGGAATACCTCAATAGAATCATTTCTGAAGAATTGTTCTTTTTGATAGTAGTATAGAATGAGTTTATTCATGAATATTTAATTCACTTGCATAATTCTTGTACCGCAAGATGAAATGTTCCTAGATGGGAACTGAAATTCTGTTTCCTGGCTTCATACAATTTTATATTTCTAGGGAACAAACCACTAATGTCGCGAACTTCCGTTTTAAGATCATGCTCTTCCAGTTTGCGTAATTCATTACGATACTTACAGCTGGATAGTTGTACACCCGAAAAGGTTTTCAATTTATGGAAATTTTAGTTTTGTAATATGTTTACATTCCAATGTGAATTATGAAATTGTTTATTTATTCGTTAATATTTAGTGATTAGCATGAGGTTAGTAAAGGAAGGAAAGAGAAGCGAAAGTACACTTCATATGCAGTGGACCATGTTAACGAGTAAATAATGCTGAGCATTATTCAAGATCTGGAAAAGTTTTTTCAAAAACTGTGTTATTTTTAAAGACATATTCACTTAAGAATACTTAAATCATTTTACTTAAGGGACTCTTTGGCGAGAAATTGTTGAAATATCCATCCGGATTCAAACTACTCAATGAAAAAGTTAGAAGGCGCTCCCTTGAATTGGTTGATAAGGTAAAAGTTTTTTCCTGATTATTGTTTTGTTCACAGAAGTTCCCAATGTCAGTGAAGTATTTAATGCTTGGTTTATTTGAAGCATTTTGGATAAAACTAAAAAGTTCAATTTCTCTTTCTTACTTATTGATATTATTAGGTTAACCACTGATAGTTTAATTACTAACATAACCAATTAATTTGACGGCTGATACTGTTATCCTCTCTCGGACGGGTGTGAACAATGGTTTTAAAACAACAGTTGTCTTTCTGGAAAACTTATAATAGTGAAAGACAAAGTATTTTGCCTATTGGGAAATATTCTTGTAGATCGTCAGTCGAAAATGTGACAAAAAAGTTGTTGAAGTTTTTGACGACTTATCAAATGAAATATGTAGTGCTGCGGATTTGGTGAGTCCTGTTGTTTGTCTCAACGTTTCGTTTTTTGCACTGGAATTAAATTTATAAAAACTTTGCAGTTAAAATATTGAGGTATTGATTTTATTCTTCTTTGATAGGTGTAAAAACTTTGACTGTTTGTGCCTGGTTTAGTTTATACTATGGGCTTTATGCCTTCTTTGTTGGAATATGTTTTATTCATATACAGAAATTTTTATTTATTATATTACAAATATTCGCAAAACTCACATATGCGTATACGCTTAGGTCTTTCAAGTTGTCAAGACAAAACTGGAAAGATAATGAAAAGGCTGGAAGTCACTCTTATCTTTTAACAACATTGTCAGAAGAAAAATGAAAATAATGATATGTAAGTATATTAATTTTATTAGCATAAATTTCTTTCATTTGCACATTTTCAGGCTGAGTGTGTTCGGAATATGCATTCGGTTAAAGAATTTAGTTTAGCTGCGCAAGAAAGCATGAGAGATTTCACTGAACTTGTAGAAAGGTACTACTTAAATTTACTGCAAAAACCTTCATTTGCTTCCATTTTCCTGAATCTTTTTCTTTTTACAGTTCTTTTGCTTTTAATTCCTGCAATTACAATTTCATTGTTTTCAGTTTAAATACCAGATATGATTTGTACAAGGCATTGAAAGACTCGTTAGAAGCAGAGAGTAGTTCTTTAACAGATGTTGATAAACGCACAGCTTTATTATTCCTCGATGATTTTGAGCAAGCTGGTGTCAGTCTAGCTGAAAGTCAGGTAAGAATCCGAATGCATTAAATTCTTTTGAAATATATATTGCACTAGGTCACTTTGATTATGAAACCGCTCAATTGTATATTTCTCCTAACTCCTTTTTATAGGATAAGCTTCTTTGCAAAAGTTATATTCTTTGACATGGTTAGAATGCACTATTGATCCCCTGACCTTATTGTTGGGGGTACAATAAAAGTTTCCCAGATGTTATGGAATTTGCTTTAGATAAAACAAAAAAATCTGCATTGAAGATAAACAACGCACGATGTATATATTTCAACGAGTTAGTAAGTTCTGATTTAGAAACGTGAATACGTGAGGCTTAGCAAGGAGATTTTCATGGTTGGTTCACAATTTACTCATGGTGCTGAACTACCCGTTACGCTTGCACCATTTTATAGTAAGATGTATCGAGTGAAACGACATCTCTATAGTCCAAATGCACTTGCAGTTAGTCGTGCTACCAGGCAATGGTCTTATGCTACCTATTATTCATACAATGAAGAGCAAGTACGGTAATTTTCTTGCTACGTTTGATTTTTTTTATTTGATACAACTTTATCATTATTATCAATCTCAATAGCATGACTCCTGATGATGTCGTAACTGTATGCCTTGTAACATTCTGGGTTTCCCTTACTGTAACCGATGTATCATACTTTGAACTTTTCCATTTCATTTATTTGTCAATTAAATTTCTAGTAGTTTGAATTATCTGGTTTTTAACTATGACTTTTATGAAGCTGCCGAATTGAAATTTCATTTATGCAATGAAGCTTTAGGCCAAACGTTTTTGCTTAATTTACATTTCGGTAAATGAGGATAAAGTAACCGGAAATTTTGTAGGAGAAGCGCTTGCGTCATCTAATTAGTTGTCGACATTTGTTGGCTCGACTTACTGGCTACCAATCTTATGCTCATCGTGCTCAACAGACTTCATTGCTCGGTTCATACGAAAACGCCCATGACTTCTTGATTGAAGTCATTAAAGTAAGTTTATCTTATTAGCTAATCAGTCACATCAAATGCTACTACTAATTTTTGGTACTTAAAATTCGTCCCTGATAAAAGGGAATTGCTAAATGATAAAGAAGTGGTAGATCTATTTTTACTTCAGATATTTGGTTGTTGAAATATTGGGGTTTTCGCCACATTTACTTATTTGTTTAATTATATACCGTTGAAATCATTTGTTTCGTTTGTGCTACAGTCATGTCAACCAGCAGCCGAACAGGAGTTAGCCGTACTGGCTGACGTTTTAGCTCAGGTTGAATCAAAGCGAGAACATATATGCGAATCTGATTTAGCTTATCTTTGCATGGTATATCGTGAGAATGCTTTTGGTCAGTTACAGCATCTTTCCAGGTAATATTAAATCTTATTTGAGAGACACCTTATTACTTTATTTGTTTTAACTCTAATAAAAGAAAGAATTATCCTAAACTATCCGAATGATTTGTAAAGCATGTAATTGATGTGATGGATCTGTGTAAGTAATCTGATTAGTTATGCAGAACCGAGATCTAGTACTATTTCACATTATTTTAGTCATCGGCGTTTTTAATTTCAGATATTTCTCGTTTAGCAATCTCCTAAGAGGATTCGAATTGATTACAAAGCGATTGTACAACGTCTCTTTTTCACTTCTGACTCCTACTGCTGGCGAAATTTGGCCAGGAAATGTTATTAAGATTGTTAGTTTTTTCATCATTGCTGGGTTGTTATTTTCTGGCCTTATAAATTCATAAGTATTGTACAAATTCTTTCACTTTTTTTCCTTTATCAGCCATAAAAATATATGGTTTGTTCTAGAATGTGGGCTGCCTTCTCGAATATAACTCTTGTTTGGTTCTTGAGTAAGGCGTCACTATTTAACATATTTACAAAGCAATAAGAACTTCAGACTGTATTTTTTGTTACTGTTATAGGATGTTTTTCAAGACAAGAGCCAGTTTTTGGGAACGATTTACATTGATATTCAAGAACGACAGACAAAAACAGCAAGCGACTGTCATTTCACTGTTCGTTGCTCCAAGCAGGTTTGCTTCTTTTTTCTGACTAATTAAACATATATGCAAAATTTACAGTTTTTTCTTAAGCTAATGTAGTTCAGGAAAGAAGTTTTTCATATTGCATGGAAGATTACAAATATGCTATTGAATATTTTTGTCTGTTGATCACCATGAGGAACTAGCTTAGAGTTTATTAGGATTATGAACCGATTTCTGAAAGCTATTCCTCAATTGTATTTAGCTTGCAAATGCCTTTTAAAGAGCTCTATGCATAGTGATTGAACTTTGACTACTGTTTCAATTAAAATACATATGATTCAGTTAGACGGTGGTTCGTATCAAACACCAATCGTTGTTTTATCATTGTCGTTAACGAAAGGAATGGAAAGCATTGAGAATATTTTTTTGAGTTCCCATCAAGCTGAAAATTTTTTCCACGAAATGGGTCATGCGATGCATTCAATGCTTGCTCGCACTCAGTATCAACATGTCGCTGGTAACTTCGTTTTCGCTGTTTATAACAAATTATTTTAATGAAATATGCGAAAATTGCTTTCTTTATTATTAATAGGTTTTAAGTTCGTTTGATTTTAAATTCATTTTCACTTCTTAATTTATAACAAAAAACTTCCAGGAACTCGTTGTTCAACTGATATGGCGGAAGTCCCATCCAATCTGATGGAATATTTTTTTAATAACATTGATGTTTTGCGCGAAATAGCGAAAGATAGTCACGGACGTCCAATAAGTGTCGAAGATGCTGCTTCCCTTATAACATCACGATTTGCTTTCACATCTCTGGAAATGTTGCAACAGGTGTCTTCCACTTCGAAGTTTTACTGCTTAATGGCTGAGCATTCAAAGCTGCGGTTATTTTAAGTCTTGATTCTACAGTATGTTTTTCTTGTTTCAGGCTGTGTATAGTCTTTTTGATCTTGAAGCACACGGTGGCAACGCTGAAGGTATAATGAATGGTCGAGTTTCAACAGCCGATTTATATGCATCAATTTGGTCAGTAGTTTTTCCAAATGTTAAGAAAGAGACAAATTCCGCATGGCATCATCGGTTAGTTTTCTTAAATTTCCACTTTCAGATAAAATTTTTGAGATGAGATTGGAGCCGAGAAAAGCTTTGTTATTCACCACCACTTTCAGATTTTCACATTTGGTTCCATATGGTGCAAAGTACTATTCCTATCTGGTAGCAAGAGCTACAGCTTCGTTGATTTGGAATACCAGATTTCGTGATTGTCCATTTTCTAGGGAGAACGGTCTTGCGTGGGCAAAGGTTACTGTTTTTTGACGAATGCTTTCATTTATCAAATTTTCACATTCGTCGGACAGTTTGAACAAATTATCATGACCATGTTTTGATGAAAAATATTGCAGTTTGAGGTTAAGATGTTAAACCTCATTTCAAGGCTTACTAGGCTGCGGTTTATGTTCGGACAGTTTATCTGTTTTCAACCGATAACTAGTTTTATGAGAGTGAAACTTCTAGTGTTAAATAAAGATGGCATAAAACGACATACTGCCTCTGCGGTTTTAATTAATGAAATTTCATTAGTATTCTTTACAGGTGTTGTCGAAAGGTGGCTCGTTACCTTCGGCAGACCTGTTAAATTCTGCTCTTGGTTACTGGCCAACAGTACAAAATCTGGCAACGGCATTGAAGGAAGAAGCTGATCAAACTTGCCAACGTTCAGCCGTGAGTGTATAGAATGGCTTTAGAGATACGGTAAATAACTTTCACTGAAAAATGATATTCTGAGTGCTACATCCATATCTTCATATTCTTTATTTATTCACCTTTTTATTCCTTCCTTCCTCACATTTTTATCTTCGCATCATTTCGTTTTCTTTTTTTTTTTTTTTTTTTGCTTCATTCAAAAAATATGAATGTCAGACATATTGGCATGAAAATTTATCTCATATTCTCTTTTACAAAAGTTTCTTTAAAGAAATTTACATCGAAGTAGGTTCTTCTTCTTCTTAATTTCCTTTCCAATTTTTCTTCTTTGGGCAATCCGTTCATTCATCTCACTTTTACTGATTATTTTTCGTTCGTTTGTCACCAATTCGATCGGTATTGCATACTACCAGGATTGTCCTATCATATAGTTCTATTTACCACTTTGGTGTTAATCCAACCCAGCAACGGTTGTTAGCAAACAAATAACGCCATCTTATCCACCCTATTCACTAAATCATCTGATCATTGTCGAGTAGTATTCATCATTGTTTTGATGACTTATTCGAAACTGCTACGAACTATTTCCATCATGTCTCGGCAGTAATCAACGAATTGCTGTTTTCACTTTTTCGTGAAATATATGGTCTTATGGCGGAAATAGCTCGCATTTTCTGATAAAATACTTCAACAATACAATAGTTTTATGCATATTTTGACCAGTTTTACCGTATTTCTGTTGCATTTCCTCCCCTATTCTCCATTGTCATCCTTTCTAACACCAAATGCATTTCATTGACCTCATCATTAAATAATTAATAAGGGTAAATGTTTTTTTTAATTTTCTAGGACGGCAATCTTCTAGAGATCTATTAGTGTATATTTGAAGTATACTGATTTCTTTGTAGTAGGATTTATTGCCGAATATCTATTTTTTAAATGCTTTTCTTTCAGGGCTCAGGGCTATAATGGGTTCAAATTAAAGCACGTGTGAAACCAAATTTTTGCTCTGGCGATTAACATTTTTTGATTTTCTCTTTGGATAATTCTTCATTCTGTATACTTGTTGTATTGCAGTTTTACATACAGTATTGGTTTAAAGATTTCCCGGTTTTGGAATTTTTTACGTTGTACAATTATTCGATTCAAATTCATCGCTCATTTATTTAAATTTGTCTTTCTTTTCAAGTGAAATTTGTGAAAATTAAAATGGTAATATTTGGTTTTATTGTTGAGATCGATTCTGCTTTATGTATCTTATGAATCACCATTAATTTCATAGATTTTGAGCAAAACGAATTCGAATAAGTCCAATTCTTACAATAGATAAGTTGTTGAAATGTAGAACAGAGCACAAGGAGTAATTCATTTCCATTTTGCTGCTATACTTTTCTTTTTTCTTTTTAAAATTCATGTTGAAGGGTTGTGTTTATTTAAATTACTGCATCTGTGAAACTGCTCCACTATGTTAGATTTGTTCTGCGTTATTCAAATGTGAAGTCTACGTATAGATCAAGATAGAATTTTATAAATGCAGCAAGCTCAAAATGCTAGAAATTTTCTGTTAGCTACATATACGAATGACGAATGTAGTTTTATCACACAATTGTTGCATACATTACTAGGTAGTATAAACCTGTGTCATTGTTTTCATCTGATAAATTTTTTAATTTACTTTCTAGTTTTTGAAGGAGTAAATTTCAAGTCTTTTCATAGATGATTCATTTTCTCTTTCTCCTCATTTTTCCTTCCTTTATTTTCCTAAAATTTAAATAGATTTTTTATTTCAATTCTTCTACTATATCTGGTTTTACTTCACCATTATGTTTTGCTCTTTTTTTTTTTTTTCATTCTTTAGTTGCACTTATGAGATCGTATCATTTGTTTGCTTTTTCTATTTGAAAAAAATGAAATTTTATTCTTCAAAAAACGGGTTTCATTCATAACATCATGAATTGTATCATCAGTGATAGTACTGGATTGATTTACATTTCCTTACTAGTAGTAAATTTTGTTGAAGTTTTAGATGATTTTCACCGCTAAAGATTTAATTCTTCGTCTGCAGAATACGACGTTTATGCCCATTGATCATTAGTTTAATTACTACCTTTTCTCATTTAGTAAGCATATTAATAAATGAACCCATAATATTCCGAAAAAGAAGCTAATTTCATCATATAAATGCGTTATTAGAGCGCATCTATCATCATACCAATCAAATTTACAAATATAATTGAAGTTCCTCTAATATGATAAGTTTACATTCTTATTTGCATGTTAATATGTAACCTATTTATCAATCAAAATAAATACTATCACATTAATTAGACTATTTTTAAATCGCCTTAATGATTGTACGATTTTATGACATCCTTGAGACTATATGAATAATTCAGAGCTATCTGTCGAATTATTTCATTCAATTCCATCTGGCTCATTATTTTATTAGATATTTCGTATTCTAAAAAAATTGAAAAATACGACCGTTTCTTAATAGCTCGTTTTAATCATTTGAAATAGATGTTTGGCAGGTAATCTGATAATACTTATCGAAGTCTAGTTTTCGCTAGTTTACTGATTTATTTACTTATTTTGAAAACTTTTTGCAAGAAAGAAAAAAGGAGTGATGTATGAGAGGGGTAAATACGACATTACCATCTTTCTATCTTGATATTGTTGCTGCTACTGCTACTACTATTGAAAATGACGAAAATTTATGATTTCTTTAGGGAATTTTTATCAAAGTGAATAATGAATGTTTCAGAATGACAGAGATAGTTTCATATGAAATTCGTTAAGAGTAACTTCGTCATCATCATACGATAAATGAAACAATGAGTGGATGAATGATGAAAGTTGATTACTTCCGATCTGCTTCGTTTGAAAATTTTGGACAAGAACAATAATGTGTATCTGGTCCTGGAATACCCGGTGAACCTACCTAAAATGAATAACTTAGTTCTTTTTTTTTTTTTCTTTTTGAATTCGTCATATTTAATGCTTTTTGTCAACAATAACTTCTTGCAGTCATTCGACGATATTAGGAAAGTTCGTCTTATTATATTCAAATTTACTTACCTGTCCTGGACTTCCGTTTTTGCCAGGTTTACCATCATTGCCAGGCTGGCCAGCTTCGCCTGGTTCGCCAGGTTCACCATTCATTCCATCTTTGCCGTTTGTTCCCGGCTCTCCAGGCAGACCAGGAGCACCAGGTTGTCCCTTTGGACCCGCTATACTGATACTTCTTTTACCATTACATCCGTCCAGTCCGGGTTTGCCAGGAGGTCCATTAGCACCTGGTTCTCCGACCTCACCAGGTGGCCCACATGGCCCTTCCAATCCGGGCCTCCCCGGATTCCCCACTGATCCTTTCTGTCCAATTGGTCCCTGATCGCCTCGGGATCCATCTGGTCCTGGCAATCCAGGAGGTCCAGAAGGACAAATAATACAGCCATCTGGAATGTTATATGTGGCAAGAAGTGCCACACCATCTAACCCCTTAGAACCATCATTTCCAGGTTCACCATCTAAACCCTTTTCTCCTTTATCTCCCACTGGACCGGGTGGACCCCGTGGACAGTTCCTTGGCTTGTTACAGTCTGAAACGTCAATAATAAGATTGACTTATTGGTGGTGCAAACTTCATAGTAATCCTAATGACCTAAAATCATAAAAGTCATTCAAATAGAGCAAGGTGGAGGAAACATACAGCATTTCTGAAGTTGTCGTTTCATTCTTTTCCGAAAAGTACCACTGAAACTACGGTAGAAAAAACTGTTTCCGGTTGGCTTAGAATGAAGCTGCACAATTTTCTTCCATGTGTCATCTACTACCGCCTAAATTTTTTTTTTTTTTTCTTTAACCAACGTATAGAAGGATAAAATTTCTGAATCTCTTATCTAGTCTGAAATATTAAGGAAATTATCTTACTTTCTGAAACACTCATCTTATACGTGGAAAAATTTTATGTCCCCATGACCGTACGTCAAAATTGCGTGATCTTCTATGAACAATTAGGATACACAATAACAATACTCTTTCATTTTCTCCATTTTGTATTTCTCAAATTATCCAAAAAAAATCCGATCTTCATTTCATTGAATGAAGAGGATCATGTTACATCGAATTTTTTCTTGTTAAAATTTAACAATGCATATTATTGAATTTTGTCGAAAATACTATAATTACCTTAAATTCTTTCATTTCATCCATAACATCATCGTATAAATTATTGATATCATTGAAAATTACACCAACTACTATCAGTGATACTGTTATCACGCAAATACTGAGACCAATTGCAAAAGCAACAACTATTCGAATATTCATCCTCCTGAAATTATCAGTAAAAAAAAAAAATTATTCTCCAATTAACTTTTCATAACATTAACCGAAACGAAAGAAAATATTATTCAGAGTTATGACATCGGAATGCTGACATCACCAGAAAGCCATGGTTTTCCCATAAAAGCTGACCTGAACAAATCATCATCGATATGCGGGAATGGTGGTAACAGCGAAATAATGTCGGACCCTCAGCGGAACACATTCTCGTTAAGCATGAAGGAAGCCGATAATATCATTATCCTGTTAGATTAGTCCAAATTAACCTAACCAATAAATGAATTAAATGAGTTAATTGATGTAAATTTTATCTTCTAGGAGGCGCGCAATACCTGTACGAAAGTAACATTAGAATCTTTCGTTTCTTTTTTCTTTTTTTTTTTTTTTTTTTTTTTTTCATTTTGTTCAATAACTAAAGGTAAGGAGAAATAGTATGAGATCCCCCACCCAATAGAATGAATAATATTGCAGAAATAGCTGGTAGAATTGAAAGAAGCTTAATATACTAAATGAATTGTAGGTAAATATAGATAGTAATGATGAAAATTTTTGAAATGATAAATTTTATTTTCAACATAACAACTTATCTAATTTGAATTCCATTCATTTCATTTGCTAAATTTTCAACTAATTTGTAAATAATAAAATAACAAACTGTATAATTGGGTATATTTTTCTTTCTCATTTTCAAATAAACAAATTTTTAATGAAAGGAAAAATGAGGTGGAACCAAATTTCGGAAACTCAAATTGTTCTGCGACGCCTATCGATGTTACTACTGCCAAACAAAGCTTGTCTTTAAGTAAAAAGAAGATGAATGGGAATTTGACGAGAAACTTTAATTCCCTACAACTGATGGATGTTTCTCAGCACTTTTAAGCGAAGCGTAATGATACATTTTTGTCCAAAAATACTGTTAATACAAAGTAAAAATGCACAATGTTCAATTGTAATTTTGATTTTTATCACTAAATTTTTTTTCATTCATAAACAAAAAAAAAAAAAAAGGAAAAAAAATTTATCATTTCAAAAAATTATCATTTAAATTTAATTTTTAAATAATACAAATGAAATTATTATTTATATATTTTTCATAAATATTTTATCACTTTATTCTTTTCATCATCAAAATAGTGTTTTCCATTAATTTTCTACAATTTCAAGCTAATCTTAATTTGCTTACATTCATTTCGGTATGCAAATTAATCTATTTTTTTTTTTTTTTGATTCTAATTAGATGATTAGATGATAATTTCTTTCTTATCTTAAACTTTTATCATTTCTTATTTATTTTTACTACAGTCAAGATTAGCCATCATTTTTTGTTATACGTCATTTTATTATCAATTCATTACACTAATCAAAGATTTCTACTACTCCATTTTAACTTGTCAGCAAATTTGATAATTTATGATGAACACATTCGTACAATAGAACGGAAATGATAAATACAGTAGACCGGAACAAATGGTTTAAAAGTTTTTTTTTTTTTTTTTTTTTTTTTTTGTCTTCAAATAAGAAACGAGTGAAATGAATTTTGCATTTGTCAAAATTCCGCAAAGGTAATTTTCAACCCAATGATACTTCGTCATTTACTTACTCATACATATTACTGATGCGGGTCTTTTATATTCATAAATGATCGTTGTTGCAATTAATCGCATAAAATAATTTTTTCGGAAATTCAACAGTGGAAAGGATCTATTCGTCATAGTAAAATTTGTTGTAATGTCTATGTTTTGATAATAACCTCTCATATCTATTTTTCTTGAAGTTCTGAGGTAAAAAACTTGTCAAACGGTCTCTAGAATAGAGTAATCACAAAAAAACATTGTTAACTTCTTTTAAACATGTAAAATTAAGTAACGCATCATTTAAATACATTGGTTTTAAGTTAACTTCATGTTTAGCCAAAAGTTAGTTTAGAGTTTTAATCGTCCAAATTAACATTGAGAAAATTTTTTGCTTATCATCAAAAAATTACGATAGCTAAAACTGCTTGCATACAATCATATAACTAAATTAGACTCATTCGTAAATACACTTTTCAAGTTCGAAAAGTCTTTCCACAATGTCGAACAGAGCAGAACGGAAATATCAACAAGACTAATATTCAACGGATTGTTTAAGATAACTATCAATGTAAGAAGTCCATCAAATTAAAATTCATTTAGTGATCAAATCTATGTAGCAAAATAATTTTATGCATAAAAAAAGATATCTTATAGAAAATATTTGAAAATAAAATTTACCCAACAATCTAATATTTTTATGAAATGACGAATGTAAATGATGACCAAGTAGGTGGTAATATTGTAGTAATAATAGTGGGTGGTATTAGTGGCGATAGCAATATTAGAACTACTAGAGAAGGTATCATTTCTCAAAATTTTTTTATGCATCGCATTTTTTTTCTTTTTTTTTTTTTTTTTTTTTTTTTTTTTTTTGAAAACTTAAACGATACAGTTACATGAAAATTTAAAGTTGAAACTGTTATTCTGGTTTCGATTAATTGTTCTTATTGAAAAAAAAAAAAAAAAGAAATATATATGTATAACAATGTTTTGTTGGGTTGTTTAAAGTTTCTAACAGTATGCTATAACTAATTTTATTTGATCGATTTACAAAATCGTAAATTCAATTCCGATATGAAGTTCACAAGCAGAAAGTGTTAAAGATTGCCCAGTTTTCAACAACATTAATATCGATAAGAAAAATATCTTAGTAATTTTTACTATTAAGCAATAGGAGGAATAATAGTTCGAAAATGAAGTTAAAAAAAAAAAATTTAAAAATTTATTTTATGATTTAAAATAATCTTTTGGAGAACTAGTTGCAAGTCAGTAAAATATTTCGATGACAAATTTGCCAATGAAGAAATCTGGATCATTTTATAACAAAATCCCTTATCTTCATCATTCACGCCTCCTTTTCCTTTTCCACTTTTTTTTTTTTTTTTTAAAAAAAATTCTATTACAGGAAGATGATTTATTTGCCATTCCTTTAGACTACTTTTAAATTCTGAAAATCTATTTTGAGTAAACAAAAGTGTAATTTGCATTAAAATTTAGCATTTAGAATTCTTGATAGTAAAAATGCATGTTTGTTAAGAAATCTCAGAGTTTCATGTAATCATAATTAATATCAATCGGTTATCTATGTAGTACTTGCAATCAATTTAATTAAAACACATTAGCGGAAAGTTTACAGTAATAAAGTTTGTTCTATGATTTCATTTAATAGATCAGTTATGATTTATGATGAATAATTTTGAAATGATACTGTAATGTATGATAATACAAACAGATTTACTAACTGAAAGAGAACAAAAAAAAAAATATAAAAGAGAAATATTTGATTAAATTAAATAGCCTTTAAATATCAATCATGTAAATTTAGAAAAAATTAAATTATGGTAAAGAATATCATAGTTATAATGTGTAACATAGAAGTATATATTTCCTCACAATTCTTATGTTTATCTTGTCTAAATCTACACTTACTATTATTTTCCACAATAATTTTAAATTTTTAAATATATGTTTCAAATTTAATTTAAGCAATTTGCAATCAGTTTTGACATTCATTTCATTGTTTATCTGATAAACTGTTCAATTAAGATAAGTTAAAAAAGTATCGGAAGGAAATGGGAAAAAGAAGAGTAATTCTTATTTTATCTTGAAAATGTTTAATTACTGAAATTTTTGTCTAATTAGAGGATAAAATACGGATAGAAGGGATTACTTGAAAATTAACCGTAATATCTGATGCATGATATACTTGTATTGTCACCTGGAAATGCAATATAAGAAGAAAAATTTCTTACCCTTTCCTGGCATCAAAGCAAAACTTCCAGCATATCATCCCAAATTTTACAACCTATAATCTTTATTTTTATCAAACAGTTTTTAAAAAAAAAAAATTTGAAATTAACAACATTGTAGTAAAACAGAATGTATTTATTGATAAATTAAAAGTGATAATTTATTCATAGAAGGAAAAGAAATGTATTCTTTGATTAATTCTCATTCCATAAAATTTCATGGAATTAATATTTTATGTACAATGGTAATATCGTATAAAATTTGAGGAGCTGCTCAATTTCATCGTATATTTCAAATTGTTTTACTGCAATTACGTATAGCTTACAAGTAAGTAAGCTAATAAAATGCATGCATAGCAAAATGTACACATCTTCCAAGAATCATTACTGTCTCCTATTTTATAGTGATACATGTGATCATACATTGAAATTAATTAGATTTGACATGAACCAATTAAAATAGCCTATGGCTATCATATACTTCCTTCATATCAATAAAGAAATATGGACTTTAAGATGACGTTGCCATGAAATGCTACTCAAATGATTAACTGTCAAACAATTCCATCAATAACGAAATGATCACAGGATAAAATGTTCGTCTAATCGAATAAAACTCAGATATCCGCATTTCTGGATCAATCGGAAATGTATGGCAGTCAAAATTTCCACGGATATCTCGGCGGACTAAACGCAACGAAATTGACGAAACAACAAAACGATCATGATGATCCCATGTTGCAACATAATCGGCTAGCAAAGAACGAAGATAATTATAACATTGGATCATTTTGAATTAGCCAATCCAATATAACATCATAGCATTTGTAATTATTGCCAGTAATAAGTGATTGTATTACTACGAGGTTAAGTATCAATTTTTTTTTTTTTTTTAAACCAAAAATGAAATAAATCGATTTACTTGAAAGTATCCCAAAATAGCACAACTAAATTACATGCAAATTCTTCTTAGCCATGAATTCTTATAGTTATAAATGAAGCTATTTAAGTTATCATTAACATCGAGCTAATAATGATTGATTTATATGAATTTTTTTTTTCTCATCATTCTTTCATTAGTTCAAATAATTATCATAAGAAAATTATCATTGTAATGTTTTTGATAATTGATATCTTAAAGAGTATCGTTATAGGATTGAAATGATTAATAGAAAGAAATAAATTATTATTCCTGACAAACCGGAATTGCTGAATTTATGTGAAAAATATATCGTTTATTTTTCATCAAACATTTCTGGAAAGGCGAATTGATAAACGTTTAATTTTTCACTGATATGAATTTATTTTTTTTTTTTTTTTTAAATACCTATGAAATGAATTTCAGGATGATTCATCATTGTTTTGCATTATAGTTGTAATTAGATGATGAGTGATCTGTTAGATAATTAATTGGAAAATGCTTTGATAACAAATGTGAGAAAATTTATTTTGATTTTTTTTTTCCTGCAATCAATGCATTAGTAAAAACATCATTACAGAAATTATCATTATCATCAATATCAACGGTTATTGTTAATATCATTACCATCGTATCATATGAAGATAGTATCAAATAATGATAAGGAGTGATAGAAATCACTCTATATTTTACGACGCGAATAACTATCATGTTTTGGGCATGGACAATAATGAGCATCTGGTCCTGGCATTCCCATACCACCTGGCTGAAATTATATTTTGTTAATTATCAATGATTTTCAGCACTTATAAGAAGTGTTGTAAATTTTTTTTTTTTTTTTAAATTAAATGACATACCATTCCGGCTTTACCATTTTTGCCAGGTTTACCATCCTTTCCAGCCATACCCATTGATCCCTGTTCACCACATCCTCCATCAATGCCTTTTGCACCATCTTTTCCAGGTTTGCCAGCTGGACCTGGTGATCCTCTAGGACCTTTTGGTCCAGCTGGTCCAGTACCTCGCTTGCCATCTCTTCCAGGTTTACCAGGTCTACCAGGAGGACCATTTGATCCTTGATTACCTGGCATACCTGGTGGTCCAGCATTCCCGGGTGGTCCAGGTCTACCCTTTCCTCCTTTTTTCGTGCATTCACCCGGTGCACCAATACTACCTGGAAGACCGGGTTGACCAGGTGGTCCTGGTGGTCCTGCTGGACAATCGATGCAACCACCAGGAATATGGAAGGTAGCTAAAAGTGCAACACCATTTACACCTGGACGTCCATCATCACCATTTGGTCCATCAAGACCTTTCATTCCTGGATCACCAGGTGGACCAGGAGGACCTTTTGGACATCGAGTAGCTGATGGGCCACATTCTGAAAAATATACCCTATATTTCAAGGAAATATCTGATAATTTTTACTTAGTTTTGTTCAAAATCTGAATGCATTTATTCCTTTACTACTCAGAAAGAGTAAATTATTATATCTCATTTTCATCGATTTTTTCTTTTTTTTTTTTAAAATAAACTAACGGCAGCGAGATGGAATCTGTCGTTTGGACCGTAAAATAAGATTCTCAAAACCACGATAGTATCCGTTTCCTTTCTGGAATTCATTTGACCGGACAGATAGAATTTTGCCCCATGTATCATCTGCCATTTCCTGTTATGGAAAATTCAATGATTACTTATTTTCTCGTGCTAATTATGATAAATCAGTCAACTGGATAAAACAAATTTGACATGATGGATTTAACCGGATTGAACGGAGTTGTACTTAACTTGTTGATTACTATTTCTGATCATATTGATTATATACATATCCATGCATGAAAAAATAGTAGCAATCTCAAGTAAACAATATCATCGCCCTCATTTCAGCTGATAAAAACTGAACGATACCTTAAAATCAGTCATTTCACCGATAACATCACTGTATAGATCATTGATATCACTAAAGAGGAAAACTACAGCGATCACGGATATACCCATGATAAATGCACTAGTCGCCATTCCAACTGCTATAAGCATTTTTTCTGCCATTGTTGTAGAAATTTGCAACTGGCACTAATGACAGTATTATTTTTTTCACACCTGAAATGTTTTTGCTTTTTTTTTTTCTTGTTTACCTACTAATTAATTAAGTTTACCAATTCAATGATAAGTTATGACGCATTTTTACTTACAATTAAGAAGTGATTTGAAGAAAAACGTAAATTTTCTTAGACTTCATTAAAACTCAATGATTGATTCATTAATAATTGTATTATCGATGATAATGAAATTGGAAATTGCGACAATATTATTTCTATCATTTGCAAAACAAAAATGCTCTTCAAACAAAAACATTAAGCTTCATTCTTTCAGTGTTATAACCCTGATCGTAGACAATTTGAAACAAATCGGAAATAATAAGCCTAGGATAGAGAAATCTAAAATAGTAGTTACACTCAATGTGTCGTATTATTTTAATAACAGTGCATTAATGATCAAAAGATTTCAAAGATAACTTTAATTTTCAAAAAAAAAATCGAAACAGTGTACAAAAAGAAAAAAGAGAGAAAAGAAAAACAAATTGTTTTCAAAAGTGCTATTACAGAAAGTACATATCATTTGATAAACAATAAATTTTGCTTAAATTATCATTAAATTTTAAATTTTCATAATATTTTGCTTAAATTATCATTAAAATATATCAAATATAATTTTAACAAATGTTGAAGTAAACATTTTCAATATGGAATTAAAATCTTTTGATCGTATCGGATCCATGTTGTTTCAATTTAAAAAAAAAAAAAACTGGGCATGGTATTAAAATATAAACATGTTACTCTAATTAATCATCATTTCAGGAATTCCTTCTTCTTCTTCTTCACTTCCAATCTTTTACTATTTAACCAAAAAAAAAAAAAATTTTATTTTCGTTTTTTTTTTTTTTTTTCTCATCCATCTAACACTAAAAAATTTCACGAAAACAAAAAAAAAAAAAAGAGAAAGAACTTTTTGATACATTTCGTTGAAAAAATTTTCTCTCATTAAATTTTATCTTTTTTTAATTTTTCCATTATTGTTAGTTTACATAAGAAGCGAAAGAAAAAAAAAAAAAAAAACAAGAGAAAATATACATAGAGTGTTAA
>JABVXV010000369.1:0-57217 GCA_013365325.1 Dipetalonema caudispina | reverse complement strand
AATAATAATAATAATAATAATAATAATAATAATAATAATAATAATAATAATAATAATAATAATAATAATAAATAATAATAATAATAATAATAATAATAATAATAATAATAATAATAATAATGATAATAATAATAATAATAATAATAGTAATGACAATAATGTCATTACTATTATTGTTAATATCATTAATATTATTACCTTGTCATTATTATGTGCGTTAATAATACAAATTAATGCTTCGATTACGTTTCAATTCTTTTATAAATATAATTTAGTATAAAGAATAATTTAAATATAATATTTTTTACTTATCATTTAATCACTGCTGCAAATTTTAAGAATACTGAAAGATTTAGGAATATGTGTCCATAAATACATAAACATTATTCATTATTTATACAGTGATTATTTACCATATTATTTACAGTGTATTCAAAAGCAAAATATGATGAAAAATAAACAGAAATGTTAGACCGATCAGTTTATTAGTTCATTTAGTTTTCAATTTTTCTAAAATATCGTCACTAATGAATAAAAGATTGATTGCTTCGTTTCTGCCGTTTTTATTATCTTTGTTTTCTTCTTTCTTTTCCTCGTTTTTCAGTTGGATTTATTTTTTCCCTAACTTGTGGTATATGCATGATGAAGTGCTCCCGGATAACCTAACTAATCAACGCATGAACTAGCGAAATAATATTATACATGAATATGATATAATATTGATTATAAGGTTATGAATTGGAATAGCGAATTATCAATTTATCGTTTCATGAGCTTTCATTATTGTTCAACATGCTGTTGCACCATCTAATATATAAATTAATTGATTAAGTATGTTGCAAGCTATATTTCGACTATATATTTGGTCATGAATAATTGTTTTAGCTATTATTGTTTACTGCTAAAACAGCAATAACAACAACAATAGCACCAAAATAATAATAATAATAATAATAATAATAACGATTGCTATCATAGATTGCTATTGTGATGCTTGCCAAGCGAACTCTATATAAAAAAAGTGATGAGAGAAAGAGGAAGAAGTTAAAGTTGGATGAAATTTTTCGAACTATGTTCGTCTCAAATACTTAGTGGAAAATTTTTTTGTTGCGTTCATTCAGGAAAAAAGGAAATGATAAAGTATTTTATCTTATCATCTGTTCTTGTTTCGTTTTTGTTTAAAAAAAAAAAAAGAACATTGATCGAAAAATTATTGCCTTCCATATTGTGATCATCTAGCAGCATCAAATAAACACTTGAATTCTTGTGTCATCAGACTTAAGCTTGAATTCTTGCATCACCAAACTGACGTTTAAATCTTCACATTACCCAACTGATGCTTAAATCATTACATTGTCAAACGAACACTTAAATCTTTAAATCACAAACTTTAAGCCAAACTTATCGTGATATGATAGTGTTAAAAATTCGCTAATATTATGGAGGTATATTATCAGAATTGCCAGTATTATCCTGTAGCACAATAAACATAACTGTTCTGTTGAGACAACCGGGATATTGATTTTCGAAATTGTAGTATATTTCGTATTGTTACTTTTCGTTAAGCATTATGAACTATTGTTAACTTGGAGAAACATCATCAGGAATGTCTGTTGAAAAATAATTAATTAACCTATTGATTTAACTATTTTTTTAAGGTAATTAAACAAAGCAAAACGGTGAAAAAATTTCTTCCATTTCAATCAATACTGCTATTTAAATATATGTGTATCATTGGATAGTGATGAGTGCAAATGATTAGTAACGATGAAAATTAGAATAATGTGTGACAAAAGTGGAATATACGATAAATATGACGCATTTTTCTTGAACTTTTAAATAATCCATCTCAATTACCTATTTCTTAGATATATCATTAAATTGTATTTTCAGCAATTTCTTCAATCCTTATTTTTAAATTTATTAGTCATCTCATAAGATGGCATATCATTTCAACGTATGGAATACGCAATTTGAAATGAATCTAATCATTACAACAATATATGAGGTGATTTTTAAAAAATTATGAAAATTATCGTCATTATCATGATAATTAACCTATCAAGTGATACTTAATGTTGTTATTTACATATTATCGAATCATTCTATACAATCATTATATACTAATTTTAATCAACTATTTTAAAATTTACCTTGTATCTTGTCTATTTGAGATTTGACAAAAAATGTTAATCATTTTCAAGTAACCAGTGTATATGTGTATATATAACTTTTTCGCTGTTTAAAGCATTTATTTACAGGGAGAGAGAGAGAGAGAGAGAGAGAGAGAGGGAGGGAGGGAAATAATATACATAGTTCACCTTTTATGGAAATAATCGATTAATATTGTTTTAGCAATAGCATTTCTCATTTTTTGATTTATTCTTTTTTTAAAATTCTAATCGTTTTCTTCTTCTTTTTCATTTTTGTTTGTTTGTTTGTTTGCACAATGAATAGAGAGAGAGTGTACTCTGTGAAAGAGAATATATATAACATAACATTATTGATAGAAAACAAAATGAACTTCTATTGAATGCTTCTTGTTTAATTCATTCATTTTCACTTTGATTAGTCCATTTCATGTTATTTAAACTATAATGTTTGTTAACTAATCGTTTAATCGAATTAATTAATCGAAATTCAACTTTTTACAACACTTATATATGTCGTTTACATCATTTTGATCAATTTAATCAAATTTTACATTTGAAATAGAGCTTTTGACACTTATGGCATCTCGTTTAATTAAAAATTTTCATAGTTTTCAATTTTTGTTAACTAATTATTCGAGCGAATTTAATGCTTAAAATTGTTATAATTGATATATCTTTATTATCAAGTGAATATGGTATCATATTTTAGACAAATGCAGATGTTTAAGAATTTTGGGGTAATTAAGCAAAAATATTGGTCAGATTCGGCTAAATAGATTTCACTAGATTTTAAATTGGATTTTAAAAAGAAGCCAATTATTTGAAACTTCACTTTTTTCACACAAATACTAATTTGAGTTGTCAAAATTTGTTTTAATTTTAAATCAGCTTTGTTGATTAGTTACAAATGATCGATTTTCTCTCAGTTTCAACTTTATTGTTACCAGCTTTATATTTTATGATTGAAGCCATTGAGTTTGAATTTTAATTCTTAGGTCGATAGCTTAGTTCGAAGTGAAATTATGAATTAAATCATTTATCTAATTTCTACTTTATGTTTAATTTCTTTTCGCTAAGATTATTTTATTTACTCTGAAATTTTGAAGTTGTTGCATCATTCTCTTTTTTTGCCTGAAAACTTCATCAAAACCAATCGCTTTGTGCTCTAATACAGCTAATTTCAAAAATACGATTCAAAGCTCGGAGAAATTGGTAAAGGTTTCGTAATCAGTAAAGAATTAAAGAAGGGAAAAAAGTAATGATAAGCGAGTAAATTAATTCTTGCTGAGCGGAAGGAAAAGACAAGAATTTAGAAAATTACGATTTTTATAATTTGCAAATATTTTGGTCTAATTTTCGTTTTCTTTTTCAATACATAGGGTATTTTAAAAAAATATTTTTTGATGTGTTTTTTTTTTAAAAAAAAAGACACATCAAAAAATTTTTGACAATAAATGAATGATTGCTCTTTGTGCTTGTTAAAATTTGATTTTAAAATGCATTAAATTTATCTCACAAAATTTTGTCAAATGAAATGCCTGAAATGTTATCAATTTTACTCATCAAGAAAATATTAAATATAACAATTGATGATAGATTGTGATGTACTCGTCAAAATTATTTTGCAATTTAATAAACCCTATTGGAATTTATTTTTCAATTCAATGAATATCATCGAAATTAATTTTCAACTCAATATGTATCATTAAAATTGGTTTTCATATTTAATAAATATAATTAACATCAACTCTCAATTTAATATGCACCATTAAAACCATTTTTCGATTCAACACGTATCATCAAAATTAATTTTCAGTCCTATATGTGTCATTAGAGTTATTGAAATTAATTTCCAATTTAATAAGGGCTATTAAAATTAACTTTGTAATTTAGTAAACTTGTTTCATTTTTTTTCTCATAACACTTCTTTTTTCAACAATTGTTTGGAATTATTTCATTTTCTTTTCCATTTTTCATTCATCATCTTTGAAGGGCAAGAATTTTTGGACGGATTTTTCTTTTTGTTTTTATTTTTCTACCTTCAATTAACATCAGTTGACAACGATAAATTGTCAATTTTGTAGCTTGAAACTGGAACAAAATAAGCCTGAATTGTCAACTTGGAAACTTAAATTGGGAGCTAACGAACCAGAAAAAAAATTCCCATGAATATCGTTAAAATGGATTGAAATTGAAGAATATTTAGCATTTTTCTTACTTCGTACTATAATAGAAGTACAAAGAGCGAAAAATGTTTGCAATAAATCGTCTAGCATATGATAAATTTATTATTTGTGAAACACATTTATTCGTTATTACATTTTATTATATTGAAATAAATTAACAAATAATTGCAAAAAAACTGAATTATTATTTGTGAAACGAAGTATTTTAAATGTTAATTTATTTCAAAGTTTTTTATTCACAAAAATTTCACTGTTATTGCATTATTTCTCTTTTCTCTTTCCTTCCTTGTCATTTAAATTATTAATAGATGAGATTTTTGCTCTTAGACATTATTTAATCGTGAAAATAAATTGAAATTCAATAATTATTGATCGTTTCCTTGGTATTCCATGATGTTTGATTGTTAGGCTGAGAAAGAATAAAACTAACATGATATATTCTGTGTTATTTGTTCATGTTATTTTGTTATGTTTAATTATGAATAATTCTTTAATTGATTCGTTTATTTTTTCATTTCTTGTTTTCATTATTTTTAAAGTTTAGTTTTCCATTAAATGCTACGAATACCAAATTTTCTACGCTTTATTTGCCATTTTTTTATCAATTATTTTAAATTTTTGTTTGCACAACTCCATTAGCTTCTCTAATTAGCTTTTCGTCCCATTTCATTAAATTATTGATGATTTGCGATAATTTCTTCGGAGAAAAAAATAGACTTTAAGATAAAAATATGAGAAAAAAAAAATGACGCGTTCCTTATGCTTCTCTAATTAATTACTTTCTTGCCTTTCTTTCCTTTTTCTCTGAATAAATAATTAATTGTTTATGTTAATGTGATATTTGAACCTTTACAAAAAAAACTTTTCATACAAATATGATATTTTGATTTTGCATATTTTAATTGTTCATGCAGATAAGATACTTCATTCCCTGTAAATTTTAATTTTCCATAAAGATTTCGATTTCTATAAAATTTGATTGTTCATATATATATAAGATACTTGAATCTTTATAATTAAATTTTTTGTACCTTCTTATTATGGTTGATGAAATTTTCTGCGAAAATTTCGAAAAGCTTTTTTCAATTATTTCGAGTTTTTAACGTATCATTCAATATATTTACAATTAAATAAAGAGAAAAGAGGAAGAATAAAAAAGATACAATGTGTACTGATTGATTTCTTATTTTTATATACATGAAATTGAAATGCGATACATTTAGATTGTAATTCATTAATTCTTGTTTTTGAATTTTTTCTATTCTATTAAGGGAATTAAACGAAAAAATGACAACAAAGAGCAAAGTAAGTTAGTAAAATATCTAATAAAGTATTATTTTACTTTTTAATTGAATTTACTAGAAATGAAAAAAAAAATTTCATGATATACGAAAAGGTAAAGAGGAAGATAGAGAAGTAAAAATGAAACATATCGGATTTATCGCACTATTGTTGAATCGTTATTCGCAATCGTTATTATGCTATGATTGTTATGATACTGGACCATCTAATGAGAAATGTGTGAAGTCGAAGAATTGTACGGGTGAAGCTTGCTTATTATGTAAGGACAATTTCTTGTATCTTATTTCTTAATATTTTAATTTAATTAGATAGTTATTTCAGATTTTTCTTTTAAATATTATCTTTTCTGGAAGAATGAATTTTTATTATTTGAAAAATGGAGAAAGAAATTTTTTCATTCCAAAATTTCTTTTTAATTTTCTTCTTTTAGATGAAGGCGAAGATATGTTACTAACAACAGCATTTTGCTTATTAAACCTTCCAAATCATTACCGTAAGCGAAACAAAATTAGTGATGCAAAATGTTGGATGGAACGAGATGGAAAAGGAAAACATTGCATATGTTCGCAAAATTTTTGTAATCAGTTGCGTGATCGACGTATTCCATTACAAGGTAATGATTGATAAGATAATAATATGGCTATTACTATTGAATAACAGTTGAAATTTTTATAAAATTTGACAAAACTTTTGATGAAATTTTTGAACATTTTAAAATTTTATTTGAAAAAATAAAAAGTTCAGGTATCATACCGCTTACAAATGCATCTATGATCAAGCATAATCCATTGATTGATTACGATTATACTAATGAGAATGAAGCTGATTTCACTTTTGACTTGATGCATTTGGAAAACCATGCAAATATAATTGCTAATGATCCATCATCGAAAGGTTGGTAGAAAATAAAAAACAAACAAAGATAATTTAGTAATACATGCAGTGAATAAATCAATCGATTAAGTATATATGATGATGATGATGAGTGTTAAATATTTGAACGGAATAAAATAAATAAATAAGTATATTTAATTAACTGAGCAGTTAAAGAGTAATTAGCAAAGACTACACAAAATAAAATCTTGAGAAAGAAAGAAATTGAAATTTTCTTTTTCCTCATTGAAATATTGCAATAATCCGACCAAATACGTTTTCGCTTTATTATATATCAGTTGATAATCACGTGTACCATAATCATTAGGCACATTTGTTCACGAGATATCCCACGTCTAATCATATCATACATATATGTCTTTTTTCTCTCTAAATCCTTGCATACTTTTTCAACAATCATAAATCAAATAGCAAAATTACTAGACGAAAATTATTTTTCAATGCATGGGAATTTTTTATATTTTATCTGCCCTGAGGATAGCGCTAAATTAATTTTCTGTCTTAAATTTATGATTTTCTTTTCCTTCTTCTTTACTACCAAGACAGGATGTAATATTATAACTGCTAGTTTCCCCCTTTTAACATATTATAACTAACATAAGGGGAATGTTACCATAATTTCTCCATGATTTGAAAATTGAAAGAAAAATTTTCTTTTTATTAATGAAAAATATTTATGGGTGGTAAAGGATAGGACATACATTATAAACAAGTAAACAATCTAAAGTATAATCATACTAAATTATGCTTAGGTTATTAAATGTAATTGTTACTCTTCCCTGTTTATTGCATTTAAATTTCTCCACTATCATTTCAGATTTGATTCCAATAGAGATGGAAAATCCGGATTACAAGGATTTGTTGGAGTCATCATTACAAAAACCAATAAGACCAACACTATCACTATCATCACCTAATGATAAATATCATCAGCTGTCAACTACTAATTATACAATGACGAAACGTATTCTTAACCAAAATCCTCATTTCTATACAGCCAATGAAGAAAAGAAAAGGAAACTATCGCATGATATTTTCATAATGAATGCTATCCATCCCGATGAAATGCTTCAAGAAATTAGGGATAATATGACAGTATCTAAAATAGCATCGAATTATTTCAACATAAGCTTTACATATTTTAAAATAATGTTTTTTTTGAAATTATTTCTCACTTCTTATGTTTGAAATATAAATGTTTTAACAAGATTCTAAAACAAGACAATATAATAAAAAAGACTGTCATGAGTGAATATTATATCAATGGTGATGATAAATTAAAAAAAAATTAGATTAAATTACTGGAAAAGATAAAGAATCAAGGTAGCTTGGAAAAATAATATTCCTGAGTGATTATTTCTTATCTTATTCTACATGCTTTTTTTCCTTTTTTCTATTTCCCAGTATATTATTTAGATAATTCGAATTGGGATACAAGTACACAAAGTAAGAAAAATGAAACAATAAGAGGAAAAAAAAAATCTGTACTGTTTTGTTATGCGATTAAAATTTTTGCTAGGAAAATATTAAATATTTAATTTGTGAATTTGAAAAATATTACGTATTATTTAATTGAATCACGAATATTTGATTTTTATTTTACTTTTATCGTTGGCTTGTATCGTAATATTATATAACCATGAAAACATTAACAATAAAGTTGTATAATAAATTCGTTTGAATGAAATGAAAGTTTCGATCTGGTTAATTTATGTCACCTTATCAAATAGGCTATCAATTTCTTCACTGCTTTATTCAGTAGTTTTACTTTGAACTCTTCTATCTCCATACTTTTATAAAAATGTTCCTCCATAACAGTGCTAACAGTTATGCATTTTCTTTTTATTTAAAGGAAAAAAAAAAAAGGTCCTAAAAAATAATATCAATTAGAGTATTACTGTGTTTGCTTGTTTGCATCCTTTTCCATTATTAATGGCAAACGTATTATCAAATATTGTTCATCCTTCTTCTCTATTATTATTAGTAAACATATTGTCAAATTTCCGCAAAGCCTATTCTTTTATCCTATATTTATTTTAAAATTCGAATCATTGATTTATTGTGAACGAAGAAAAGGGTCATTTTCGGAAACAGTATAAGTTGTAATCCTAAAATCTATACACTAATCGCGTAGCTCATGTTACTTCAGAAAATGTTGCTAATAAGTACTACAAGAATTCCCTTCCATCTGTTTAATCATACTTTCTTGGCGAAAAAAAAAACCATTTAATGCAACATTGATATACTGATATCAAGCACGATTGATAGCCTACTCTTTCATTATATATGAACAAATGTTACAAAGACAAAAGAGGAAAAAATTGATGTTATCACTTTATTATCACTCTAAATTTCATGCACTCTAATATTCAAAAATGGTAGTGGATAAAATTAATTTTTATCAAATTTATAAACGAACTAATTCAATTCTATTGCAACTATTATTTGAATTAAATGGCGAAAAAATATTCGAAATTCAAGAAGCATACCAATGTTGACCTAATATTCTTCTAAAATGTAATAATGGAAAAGTGGGAATAAATTAATTGTAATTTGAAAAGGAATCATCCATCGATTAGTGACAAATCTTAGGATTCAAACTGTAAAGAAGCACCTTCCCTCCGGGAATATAATTTTTGGCAAATGCTAAACCGCTATCAGTTAGACTACCAAATGCAATCATTTCACGTGGCACAGAATCGGAACTGACGAAATGCGAACGTGCACGATCCAGCAAAAGTCCTGCAATACCTCTGCGTCTTAGAGTTTGATGTACCCAAATTCGATTAACACCCATATATACATTGCTGCTTGTTGAGATTATACCACTATTTCCAGAGTATTCCTTGAAATCAAGCGAAAATTATGATTAATGTTATAGCTAAGTGTCACAGAGATTTTTTTTCCTAAAGGAAAAGAGCCATTTCCAGATAATAAAAACAATTTACAGACTCTTTTCTTACGGGCAGAAATTGGATTAAATTAAAATTAATTAAAAGTGCGAAAAGGATATACCTCTGCATACCGCAGCTGTTCTTTAGATATCTTTTCAACCAGCACTACAGCACCAATATAGTAATAAGTGTTTGATGCTGTGATGTATACCCAAGCTTGTCTTCTACCATCCGATGTCCAGACTTCCCCCAAATCCGGTGTGTAGCCTAATTCTCTGTTGATACATTCCAAGATAATCTTAAAAGACGCCATGATAAATGAAAAATAATAACAAGAGTGCATTGTGCACTACGCTAATGTGTTAAATCAAATGAGAATACTTTTCATAAATATGTTCTAAATTGAAATATATGGATGAAGTAAACCTCTACCTGCCTGAATTCATACACATTTTATCATTTAGTTATCAGACATTTGCTACAACAAAAAGGCTTAACATTTTAAAATAGAGGATAAAAAAAAGACACCAACAAAGGAGGTAAACCTTATCAACACGTGTTTTCAGGGTACATTTCGATGCTTGAGTAATGCAGAATATGTGACTGTAATTCCCTTCGCATTGTTCAGCAATGCAAAAAACAGCCCTAAAACAAGAACTTTTCTGAAATTGAGTAAATAGCATCAGTAATAATTTAAAATGTGCTTCAATTCAATGCATTTACAGATCGCAATTATAAAGTCATCTATATGACAGAAATTCTGATATTTCAAGTGAAGATTTCCAACTTGAATTTAAACATTATATATATAAATCTTGTAGTGAAAAGAATGGTTGTACCGTTTCCAAATATCTAGCTGTGCGGTCTGCACACGAAACCATTTGGTTGATAAGAAACGACTGTGAAATTCCTGATGCTGCTTCCGATCAGACAACGAATCGCAATCATACACCATATCACACTGAAGATGCATGATATGTTTGTCGTAAATTTGCATAAGACAGGCCACTTCTGAGATCCAATCACATCTTTCATTTCCACATTAAGACCCCATCCATATAAAATCCCGAGAGAAATTGAGCTACTTCCCACAAATAAATAATTCTGCAACTGAGCCTTATCTTCGATCTCATAATAAAACATTGAAATGACCATTATTTTCTTCTCTTGTTAAATAATTAGAAAACAATAAAGAAACCTGCTTGCATTGCTGATGACCGAACTGCTTTTGTCCCGCATCCAAAATCATCTGCTTTGGATCATCCGCTAACATCCTTCGTCTTCTCTTGTTTTCTTTTTCAGATACGATAACCGTGCGAATGACTTTTGAAGTGGTAGCTGTGGTCGATGATACTGATAACGGATAATTTTTAGCAGATGATAAAGGCCCGAAAAATCCTTCATTTTCGCTATTTGGACAAGCGACACACTGTGGTTTGCAATTTATATTAGGTAGAGGTGAAGTATCTGCTGATTCACTAAATTTTTCAGGCGATTGATAGAAATCGGTTAGCAATTTTTGTCGCAAAGTTGACATTCTAGCGTTATAGCCGAAAACGTCAAGAAGCTGAAAAGAAAGAAAAAAAAAAGAACTGAAACAGTCAAGTCAATCGAAAGGAATGTTAATTCGACGATTAGGTACAGAACCGCATTAACCCAATAATGATAGCTAATTTTCCTAGACTTACTTTTTTTGTACATACAGTGAAACACTAATCAGAAATTAATAAGAAATAATAATATACCGCTACCGCAAAAAGTTGCAATACCTTATAAAAACAGCATCCTTTAGAATATGAAAGATACGGCCCCGATTTTCCTCCTCAAGATGAATTACCAGCAATCGAAAGTAAAGTAATTCATGTTCCCCAAATAATCATTAGGCTAAGAAACCTGTCGAACACAAATGGACTGTTAGAAAAACACAGGAAGAGATTGGAAACCACAATTTTTCTGGATCCGACAATCTCTAATGATACAATGTTTCGAATTTACATAAATGACGGGTTGAGGAAAAGGACCAGGAAAGTTGGACAAAGAATTTGGTATCTCATATGATAATTTTATTTCATTAATAATTAACGGAATAAAATACAAAATTTTAAATAAGCAAACAGCTAGGAAAGATTTTGAAAATATAAGAATTAATTAGGAAAAAAAAAAGAATGCATCCAACCCATAAATCATTATCCTTTGATAAGATTAAAAAATCTTTCATTTTATAAAAGAGAAGCGTAAACAGCAGAAATTCATTTATGATACAATCCAAAATATATGAAAACAATATAAATCATATGGTGAGAATCGAGAAATCGAATACGAACCGATGTAAAATGGTTCCCCTTATTTATCGATTTTTTAATTTTATTACTTTTTTCTGAAAAAAATGAAAAACCTCTTATTGTTTGATCAAAACAACTATGAAAACTTAAGCATTATTTTTGAAATATACAAACATGTGATCTAATACTGCAGGAAAACGAACACATCCTAAATCATCTACAGTTATCGAACAAAGACAGAGAGAGCTTACAAAGAGTCATTTATAATCATTCAAAGAAAAAAGGATCAGAGCAATCAGAAGAGGAACTATCAGAAAAAAGTGAAAAATAAAACCCGTAACAGTTGTATTAAGCGTACCTTCAAACACAACTCCATCACCGCATCATAAAGGCAAATTAAACTTGGCTATGAGTTCCTGAACTGCAATATCTATAGCATAATGATCTTACTTCCTTGATTTTAATACTATGATCACGAACACTAAATAACAAGTTAAATTTACTCATATCCAAAAAATCCCAACAGTTAACATGAAACTCAGTTAATAGCTCGGCTTCGTATATTGAGTTCACTTTGCACTTCAACATAAAATGGCTCAAATTCATATAAATGATCGAAATTCCACCCAATAAATTGCTATCAACTGCGACTGATAGCAAAGATTAAAATACCTTATACATCAAAAATATGCTACATATATAGAAAGTGCTAAAATAGCATTCAAATATGTATTTGTATATCGTTCAGAAATCGATCGCTTAATTCCCTCAGTAATCGTTAAACATTAGGTTCCAAGCTAACAACTATCCCGCTGACGTTCAAATCCTGATTACATCAAACGACTATTAATTATAGCCTGCTTTTTGAATTGATTAGTGCTCCATTTTCCCCATTTTTTCCTTATGTCTATCACTGAGGAATCACACCTCTTTTTTCATTCCGAAAGTTATTTGAAAATAAGATAAAATGAAGGGATTGAAATGTGACTCCACACTAACAAAAAATAAAACCAAATGATAACCAAAATAAATCCATCTTTAAATGGTAGCATCAGTTACCAGTAAATCCTGAACATTAATATCACCATCCAGACAATCACCCTCGATAATCGTATTATTGAAAATAATGCCATTTTGTTCAACAATCTCATCAATTACTTCAATATCCGCAACTGCTTTATCTTCCTCTTCCTCTTCGGTTGCTGAAGCATTACTCATATCAATTTCTACTCCAACATGATCCTCGAGGTAGTCAATGCTTCCATTCTTTTGAACAGCTTTCTGAATTTGCTTTTCATCCACTTCAATATCACTAGCGCGAGCCTCACTTCTTATCTCCAATTCATCTATGATTGGTTCTTTAAGCTCTTCAGCGATTTGTCGATTTGAAATACTATAACTTGTAAAATGGAATAATTTTCAAAGCGTTAATAGTGTGACATTGTTCAAAGCATCATCGATATCTAAAAAGGAATATTGAAAACTGCAGTTTGCTTGAATATTCCCGGTCGGTGATCTATGCTTTACAAAAATTATAGACAGCTGCTTAACTAGCAAATGAAATAAACTAATGAAGAACTTATAGTGGAAAGCACCACATTTTTACACATTTTAGTGTGACTCTGTAAATGTACGTCGGAAGAAATTACTTTAATGCGCTTACTTGTGTTCACTGATAACAATATCTTGCTCCTCATCACTTGGATTTTTAATTTCATCTAATGAACATAGTAAAGATCCGGAAATAGGCGGCGATTTTGACCTCTCTATTTTCCAACCCCTATCGCGATTTTTTCGAATACTGCAAACGAAGGTTTATATGATGGAATAAAATTTAAGAATGTCTCGATTATATAGAATTTAAAAAAAAGGAAAAGGATTCATCAAATTAAGTCTTGTAAACGATTAAAAATATAAAAGGAAAGAAAAAAGCTTTCATAATCCATACCCAGCCGACGGTGTCCTTGTGCTTCTACTGTTCCTCGATTTTACACTGCTGTGATGATGTCGCGACCTTGAACGATGTCGTCGTGAGTTGTGCGATCGCCGCTTCGAATGTGAACGATGTCTTGAACATGATTGATGTCGCGGTGAACGCTCGCGTGCAGACTTGTATGGTGAAGGACTGCGGTAACTGCAACAGAATAATGAATATGTTAAACATACGGATCCATTTCGTTATTAGAAATTATTTATTATATATTTCCTTCAAATTATATCAATATGAGAAATAACTTTACCGGTTTCGAACACGATATGAATTATAGGAATCTCTTGCACGCATTTCTGTTTTTGCTGAAAAATTTGAAGTTTCACCTACTCTTAGAATAAAGTAATTAATTCGGAAACGTTTAGTGCATAAGGATTTTATGTTGAGGTGTGGACATGCAATTGAGAGAATTCAGAACAAATTATGTCATATAAAATTTCATCCTTTTTCTTCTCTAATCCCTTTGTTTCCTCCTTGCTCTCTCATGAAATTCCAACCAAGACCTCATCATGTTGATGAAAGTGATAAAAGGTAGTTGGTGCTTTCATGCAGTACTTTACATTTACGAAAGGTTCGAGAAACAACTGTCACATGTTACCCTTCAATGACCGGAGAATCAAGCATACCGATAATCTAACAATTAAATGGATTGCTTTAATGATCGCGAAAAAAAAGACCAAGGCATACAAGTCTCGCTATTATTGGCAAGAAACATCTTGCAATAGATGACTGGATTATCCGCGACTACATTAAAATAATAACAGTAACGGATGGATATTTTGTTCAGTTACGGGAACATTTTTTTTAAAAGGTAATTTTGAATCGAACAAGTCAAATTCTTGAAAAGAAAGAAAGTTAGTTGTAATGATCACGAGCAGTACTTTTTCGTTGTCCTTCAGCCCATTCAACCTCGATACGTCTTCCTAGAATGCTTGCGCCATTCAATTCTCTCAAAGCATCTTCTGCATCTCGTGTAAATTCAAATCTGTAATTTGTTCATGTGAAAGAAAAAGCTTTTCATATCAATTATGACTCATGACAGTGAGGAATAACACCGAAAGCAAATTGAAAACTTGACATGAGTTAAAAATCCGAAATGTGATCATTAAAGAGTGTAAGTACGAACGATGCAAAAACTTACCAAAAAGACATCTTAAAAACGAGGAAATTTTGGGTACAACCAAAAGTATGGAAAGGGATGGTTTCTTGTATTACAGAAATTAGTAGCAGTAACAGAATGTGATAGAGGTAGCATAACAGAAATAGAAAAAGCATCGCAGCACCAATAATAGAATTCATATCCAATGAATATATTTTACCCCGCTGTATATTGTCATCACCGGTATAGCCAATCTATACCACCCGTACTTGAGCTCCCAGCAATTAACTTTAACCTCCTTGTTACTTAACCAATACTCAATACTTGAACTTGAAGATTTACTTAATAATTAGTACTTGAGATACCAGAAAGAGAGAAAGCTTGGAGCTCCACCTAATTGGAAAAAAAATAATGTGAATTTCATATTTGGGAAAGAAAAGAAGGAGGTAGAAAAAATTGGTGCAACTTTTTCTCTATCTCTAAAATAAACTAATTAAATTTTTCGAGAAACTCAAGTCCATTAAAAGTACTTACTTTACGTACGCAAAACCACGTGATTCACGTGTGTAATAATCCAGCGGAATATAGACATCACGAACGGGTCCCATTCGTTCGAACAACGCACGTAAATCATCAGGCCTGAAAAAAACAAGCATAAAAATGATCAGATCTGGAAGTCGTTCCGCGTAAATCATAAGACCTGAGAACTTATAACACCTAAGTCAACAGGCCAAGGATTCTTTAAGAACGTTTAAGATAACATGTAAATTGACTTAACCCTTTAATATCAAAAATCTGTCATTTGAAAATTTAAAGAATTTAGTGATCGAAATGCTGAAAAAGAGTAATTCGAGTATATCGCAACAACAAATCCAACCGAAAGAGAGCCACCTGTTTATATAATTTCAGGTGTTTACCATATCAATAAAAAATTATTTCGTTTTTCCTCTCTTTCTTCCTCTCTCTCACGTCATTTAGTAAACTAGGAAACTCCTTACTTCTCATCATACTCCAAAACCTCAAAAAACGGATTAATAAACGAAGAGATTAATTAACAAAAGATAAAAAACAAACAAACAAATGAACAGACCATAATTCCTGACTGATTCATACCCAAAACTATAAGAAATATATCTAAACGCAAAAAATGATACAAAACAAGATTTTCGAAAAAATTCCAAAAAGACGTCATACTCGAGAAATGAATAAGAAAATTTCAAAAAGCTTATGAAATTGCCGAAACAAAAATTCATACCGAGCGGAGTAATGTACCTGTCGTACATACAACGTTGGTATTTCATCATCCCGATAACTATCTCTACGACCGCTCATATCGGGAGACTGAAACCAAAGTAATAGAGTGACTGAACTGGTTCATCCGGAAACCTCATTATTAAATACCCCAGACAACTTACCACGCAACCAGAAAAGTGGACGGACAAAAGAGCCTAGGACTTTCAGACCTCAACGAGCTGTAAGAAGGAGTTATTTCGGAACACGGTGGCTACGGTAACAGTTGGCATTTTATATTAAATTGAAGGTAGTTTGCTTGTCATTTTTGTGGTGTAAATGGTTTTCCGTATCCGGGAACCTGAGTTGTCTAATTCTAGATGTATGGGGATAAAAAAAAAATTGACAAATAGGAATTAACGATCATAGCGAAATGAAGGACGAAAAGAATGATAGAATTTATAAGCAATAATAATATGCTCCAAAACAATTGTAAGGAATGCAAAAAAAAAGTGAATATCAAAGGAAGTATTGCAAGTGTGCTAATTATTATATTATTTGGTAATCTTTTTGTCTTTTTTTTGTGAATATTTTCAAGTGGAAATGTTACAAACTTGATAAAAATATTTTGTAATATGGATATTTTATGTTATATTAAATCATAGACGACAAATAAAGGACAATGGATTCGAATGATGCAACAACAAGTGATAGTGATGATTATATGTCCGATATATATACAGCTGTGAATGTACGACCTGGTTTGTTTTGCATTTTGCTGCTTATAAAAATATTAATATAAATTCAAGGAGACGGAGGATTTCTTAGTAATTTATGCTTTTACTTCCATTCTTGAATTTAAAGACAGGTTGAAATTTGAAGCCTTAGAAAATTAAAGTTGCTTCCTGTGCGCTAAAAAAAGTAATCACTGATGTTCAGAATGTTATAGTTTACTTTTGAAAGAAACCTCACTTGAGCAAGAAGATAAAACAAGCGTTAAAAGAGGTGATATGATTATGCTGTCATCCTATTTATATATTGTAAATTAAAATGTGAATCTGTTAGATACATTAAATTAACATTCCGTTGATTGGAACTGGAATTGGAAGTGTAACTTTAAAATTGTGAAATAATGGAAAAAAGGGCGAGAATTTTTCGGAAGTTTTAATTTCGTTCTATTTTTTTATTGTCTTTTTTTTGTTTCAGGAATTGCGAAAACTCAAATTCAACGGCGACATTTGAAAGTAGAAGCTAAACAGGTGGAAAATATTGAACGTTTGCGGAATCTGCCAAAACGTTCGGATATAGAGAAGAAGATGCGGGATGATGCGCTGGCCAAACCCGTTAATGAGAATTCAAAGGGATTTTTGTTGCTGTCGAAAATGGGTTACAAACCTGGGATGAGTTTAGGCGTGAAAAAAGAAGGTGATTAATGTGGTTTTTTTTCTTGAAAGAGCTAGTGGAATAATGCACAGAATTTTTTATCGAATCGTGGCACCTCTAATACTCCGACTTTTATAGTTTTGGAAGTTAATAGACTGTCTGAAGTGATAGATTCATATGTTTCCTTTTTTTTTGTTTTGAAGATTTGATAAAATTTAGGTTGCAATGAAGGAATCAAAATACCCATTGCATTGGAACTGAAAACTAATCGTGCGGGATTAGGGCATGATACTGAAGAGGATGAAAAACGAAAACAACGCGTGGATCTCTACCAAAGAACTGTATCGGAAAGGGCGAAAGCTAACGTTAATTTGTTGGAAATTTCAAACTTTTGATATAAAGTTAAAGATAAAGCCTTCGGACTCTTGTTACTTTGATAATCAGTCTAATGATTCATTGTTTCACCGTTTAATTGGAGGCATGAATGAAAAATCATACTCTCCCGAATTGAACGTGGTTTCAGAAAGTACTTATCGATGATTTTTCTATAAGAAAACGCTGGGCAGCGCATATGAAACAGTTATCGAAGGATTTGGAAGAAAGCCGGAAAGTATGTCAGGAATTGGATGCCAGGTTATGATAGACATGAATCGTTGCCTATATTACTTATTTTATTCCAGACCTCTTCTTCTAAAATGAATCTGTTCATTTTTTTAATTAACTTCAGGAATGGTCTGGAACTTCCTACATCCTGTCATTTTTGGCCAATATACAAAATAATGAAAGATGAAGATACATCTTCATTGAAAAAGGGAACTGGAGAATCGGAGTGTATTATGGAATGTTCCACTTATTTTAACGGAAAAATGGCACCTGATGATTTAAACATTAATGAGTTGCCAGAGAACGAAATTACGGAGTGGTATGTTATTTTGGAAATTCGTATTAAAGGACAGAGAATAGAGCAAAAGAGTGAATGGAAAGATTCTAGTTATCATTTAACACTTTTGCTTAGCCAGTTAGCAGTTAATTAAACAGTGGTAAGTTTTGTTATTTAATCAACGACTGAGTAATTCAGCAATTTTCTATTTAGCAAAATTTAATTGATATAATCGTATTTACTAACAGTTAACTGGTTTATGTAGCTTTCCATTAATATTATTCATCTTATGAATGAAGTTAAAATTTAAGATTAAAACATCGTATCTAAAAAATTTTGCGTCAGTGTAAAATAATTTTAATAAGTTTGCCGAAGATGAAAGTTAGTGGAAATTTGTGTTATTTAAGAGGTGGATGTGATTCATATTGGCTTTTTGCTTGAAATCAATGTAGATTTGGAACATTCCAACCGGATACAGTGTAAATTACTTACAGGTTAAACGAACTAACGAAGTATCTCCGTACTGCCCATTGTTATTGTGTTTGGTGCGGAGCTCAGTATGATTCAAAGGAAGAACTGGAAAATAGTTGTCCAGGAAGGACAAGAGAAGAACATGAAGACAGTTAAAGATATCATATTTTTTCATTCCTCTGGAAAATTTCATTGGTTATGTTCATGACATTCGGGATGAAACCGCACATTATCTATAATTCAAGACATAGAGCTACATGGTAAATCTGCTATGAACCGATTCATCTTTTGACTTCAATAAAAAACCGTATGCGAATATTGGCGTGTTTATTGTCAAGACTTAGTAGTATTTTCTAATTTGCTTAAAATATGCAAATTTATGTAATGCTGACTATGTATGTCACTGTGTTAACTATAGGTTCTTCTAAGTTTTGTGTTTTATACTTACCTATGGTGAAACATTAAAAGGTGTTATATTTCATAGCTTTTTTCAAATTGATAAATGTAGTATATTTGTTTTTTCTGTTTGTCTTTAATCTGAATATTATTGCGGAA
Source organism: Dipetalonema caudispina (assembly GCA_013365325.1). NCBI lineage: Eukaryota > Metazoa > Nematoda > Chromadorea > Rhabditida > Onchocercidae > Dipetalonema > Dipetalonema caudispina. The sequence continues at coordinate 37,898 of JABVXV010000369.1, read as the reverse complement.
TATTCTATCTGATAAATCATTGCTATATTTTGGACCACTCTTATGGTAAAAGATGAAAGTGAATGATATTTGTATTATTCAGTTATTATTTGAAAACGGGAATTTCTGTGATTGTGCCAGAAGCGCTTCTTAAAGGAAATAGTAAAAAAAAATTTTTTTAGTTGAAGTCTTTTTTCAGGTCAGTGGTGGAGTACGATCCAATATTTGGTGTCAAAGAGTTGGGGGGTTAAAAGGGAAGGAAAACACGAATAATTCAATAAGTTCTTGTAGGTAATAGATTTTTCAAGTTTCTGTTATTGGAAATTTGAAGGATGCCTGAACCGTCGCTGAAAATTCTTGTTTGTGGTGATGTTAACGGACAGTTCGATTCATTGCTGAAACGAGTGAATGCTGTCAACAAAAAGGTCAGCTTTCATTGAACCTCACATAAAAATTTTCTTTGTGTCCCATGCTGCTTTTGTCCTTCTCCAGATCATTTGTTTCTCCCTCTTCTACAACCGTATTTTATCAAAATGAAAGATGATTCTTTTTTTTGAATCGGTTAAGTCAGTTAAAAATTGTAAAATACCCTCGAACAATATCCTAGTTTTTATAAGTCACTTTTTAGTACGGTTAGATTGCTGAAAATGTTTATTGAACGGCTTTCAATTTAAAAAAAAATGAAGACTCAAATATTGTTATGGTGGAACTGATTTCTAAGTATAAGTTTGGAAAAACTTCGGAACACAGAAGCTGCATCTTTTCTTTATAATATATAAGCTACAGAAATAAGCGGAAAAGTCCAAAAATATTGGGATTAATTGCAGCTTAATCATTACTCCTCAAGCAAATTTACGTTGAAGAATAATGCTCAGAATTATTTGATTGAATTGCAGAATGGTCCATTTGATATGCTTTTTTGTGTTGGTGAATTTTTCGGTCCGAATAAGGAGTCGAACGAAAGAATTATCAATGGTGTTGTCAAAATGCCCATTTCTACCTATATCTTAGGTTTTTTGAAGATTTTTTTGTAAATTCTAGATTTTTAATTCCTGATGATAATCACTACCAGTTGCAATCTGATTTAAAGATGGATTGATTGGTTGCCACTGCGAATCCCGTTTCGAATTTTATTTTTTTATCGCGTCTAGCATAAGCTGACACTAACTGCTCCAATTCATCTACTGGATTAACTTTAGCGATATCCATAAATAATTTTTAATTTTGTCTTCTATTGATATCATTTGTCCAGAAACTATTGACAGTCGTAAATAGGTCCATGTTGCCCGTCAACATCACAATTTTATCCGGAAGATGGTGTCGAATTCTTTGCAAATCTAACGTATCTTGGGAAAAGAGGTATACTGAATACAGTAGGTGGTCTTCAAGTGGCATATGTAAGCGGAATTGAGGGTACACAAGCTTTGCCTTTTCAGGTACATCCTCTAAAATTTATTTTGAAAGTTTTTGAAAGTCACATTATGGATAAATAAATGAAGTGTCACTTCCTGCTAACGTTTTATTGGCTTATTTAGTTTGAGCCGTTTTAGGAGCTCGTAATTAAATAATTTGGTACATTTGTCGCCTATTTCAGTTCAACCAGAACGATGTTAGTGAATTGTTGAAGTTTGTGAAAGCAAGTACTGGATATTTGGGACTCGATCTTTTGCTTACATCTATGTGGCCTGCTGGGGTACCAATTTATATTACTTCTTGTTGTGCAGTTCTAGAGTTTCATTACTTATCGAAATAGGTTTTTTATTTTGTGAAGTTTCAGATTTCGAAATTTTCGACAAATTGCCCGAAAAGGAATATTGAAGGAAGTTGCATCTTATCACAACTTGCAACAGGCTTAAAACCACGTTATCATTTTGCTGGGATGGGTACACATTATGAAAGAACACCGTACAGGTTTAATTTTTCTTTCAAGGCTTAAAATTGAATATTGTCCGTCTCTTCAATGTAGATATATGCGTGGAAGATTTTTCATGTTTTCTTTGTATCTTGAAAATCGCCCTGTAAATTACTACGTAAACAAAATTGATTTGTAGACAACCTAGCAGTGGCAAGAGATGCTCTTGAATTATTCGGGACATTCTTTGTGAAAATTTTGAATTTTAGTAACATCTAAATAGGATAAATTTCCAGGAATCATCGCGTCTTACAGGAAGCAGCTCAGCACGTTACACGTTTCATTGGTTTAGCTCCAGTAAATAATCCGGAAAGGGATAAATGGCTTTATGCCTTCTCAGTAACCCCTATGCGGAAGTTATCAAGAGCTGAACTTACAGCACAACCAAATAATGCTACCGAGTTTCCATATATGGAGATCCTGGCAAGAATGATCTTAGAGTATGGTTCAGTTTTTTTTTTTTTTTTTTTCACTTTTTGAACGGAAAACTTAGAATATGGAATTTGAATGTGTGTAGTTATTGAATGATAACTAATAGAAGGATTAAATAGTTCACATTACTAACTTGGACTTAACAACCAATAAGCGCCTGATGTAAAGTGCTGCATTCCAAATGTGATTATATTGCGTTTTTTTTTTTTTTCTTTTTGATTACTTTTTGAATTTTTGATTTTTGATTATATTGCAACGTGTAAAATTCAAATACACTCTCACATGCAAATGCATTAAGTTGGCGACATACTACATTCTCTGGTACTTACATGCACATTTAGATTAAAAACTGGAAACTTATAAAACTTTTATTTAGTGAAAAAGAAAAAAAGAAACAGCAGGATTTTAAGGAACAATATTTCTATGATATGTCAGTTGAAGTTGAGGATAATGTTGATCATGGTGGTAAACGACGGAGAAAAGATGGTATGTTTAAGAAAAGAACTGAGTACTTCTCATTCGCTTTGAGATTAAAACAAGGAATTCTGTCTATTAAAACTTAAAAGTGGCATTTTTGTAAAACCTTAGCTTTTTTTCAGTAGAAAAAATTTGAAAAGCTTTACATTTTGAATACAAGTATTTATAGCATTAGAAAGCAAATTTTTCGGCTATAGTCATCATAGCTTTAAAAGGACTTTCATGGTGTTTGTCACTGAAACATTTTAATTTCAATCCACTCGTCGATTATCAAAAAGTTTTGTATCACCAAATTCTTAGAATCTTCCTCTCGAGAACTGCGAGTTCAGCAGCCTTGTTGGTTTTGTCTATCAAACGTGGATGCAGAGCAGTATTTGGTAATATCTGTAGCCGATGAGTGTTATTTAGCTATGCCGAAAGGTCCACTGGTAGATGACCATGTAATGATTTTGTCGATTGGTTAGCTTTTTTAAATCGAATTATAGTAAATCCTATATATTATTCCAAAAATTCCTTTCTTCAAAAAAATTGAAGTGAAACTTCCCTTGCTAATCTTCCTAACAGTTCGGATATTCAGTAGAATAGTTTATCTTTTGCAGGTCATATACAGTCAATTGTGGCAGCTCCGCAGGCAGTTAGAGAAGACATCAAAAAATACAAAGATGCGCTAACGCTGATGTTCAACAAGCTGGGCAAATTACCGGTATTTTTCGAACGGAATTATAAAACACAGCATCTACAGGTTTATTTCTTACCAAGTCCGAGCTCTTTCTCATTTTGTATCCAATAGTACACCCCGTGGTTCCTTTACTTCTGCTTCTGAAATCGCTCTATCTCAGTCCTCAGCTGTAGGAAAATGATAAGTTGAAAAATTAATTGACCAAGTTACTTTTTAATTAATCACTTTCCCCAATCATTTTTCATGGTTTGAATTACATCATCTTTCCCATTCCTCCTTGAACTTGAGTTATAATGATTGACATAGAAAGCATATAACAGGTACAAGTTGTACCGATCCCGAAAACTTGTTCGAAGGCTCTGCGAAATTCGTTTCTGAATGCTGCACAAATAAGAAACATAGAAATGGTATTCCTCAAAGAAGAAGAAGAGGTAAACTCCCTAATATTTTCAAAATCATTCTCCGAAGTGGTAATAACAGTTCATCGTGCACTTTTTTTTTCTTTTTTTCGCAAAAGCATTTCTGAAGCATGTAAGTTTTTCAGATTTGGGACATAATTAATGAGGGTTGTCCATATTTTCTTGTCGAGCTTCCTGATGGCGGTCGACTTTATTCGTTAAAAATGGCCGATTTCCCATTACAATTTGGACGAGAAGTATGTTCGTGCAGATATCCTAAGCCGTTGGCTTTTTAGCTTTCGCTGTGTGTTGCTTCCAATGCATTTGATTTTGTTGATTGAAAACCTCTTGAAACAAAGATGGAGTCATTCTTTGAGAAACTGCAAAAATTTGAGTAGAAATTTCTCAGATTCCCTGTTTACCAAAAGTTGGATTACAGGTACTGGCAGAACCGGCTTTATTGGACTGCGAAGAAAAAGTTGATTGGCGTCAGTGTGAGTTGGAGAAAAGCGAACAAGTAAGACTGATAGATAATTTGAAGCAAATCTTCAAACCATATGATTTCACAGATGTTGATGATGAATAATGTTTGTTTAGCCCATAAAAAAATATAAACAAATGTTGGAATTCTTGGAAAGTTCAGTTAAATTTGTTTTTATTCATAATTTGCTTAGCTTCAATAGTAATCAATAAATTTTGCATGCCTAACTTCTGTACGGCAGATAATACCTTTCAACGAATTCAAATTGTAATAATTTGTAATTTCCACAAATGAACTGCATTACTAATATTAAAACACGTACCGGTTACAAGTAAATTCATACTCAATAAACGATTAAAAAATTTGATACTAACCAAGCAACGGTCTATAAATTTTTGAATCATACCGACCTTAAATTTTACTTATTTTAAAGCCAATACAAATGCTAGACATAACCATTTAACAGTTAATTAATCAATATATAATCATTTACTAGATTTTTAATAACACTCAAGATTATCCTAATACTTAACGAGGTGTAGTCCTTAAATTTCCACAGTGGCATGTTAGACGAAAACTTCAGTCTTCTCCATATTTAATAAAATTCACATCTGGAACATTCGAATACAAAAAAAAGTGTAAACAACTATAAGCTGGACCTAACCGAAACCTGAATAAGTCCTAAGAAGTCATAAAATTCACTTCTTACTCGTGTCTCCAGTCGGTACCACTTTCAGGAGCTACTTCAAGTGCGGGTCTCGGTATATACGAAGCAGGTTTGTGCAACTGTACAAGCAACACCTGAAAAAGGCTCACATGGATATAGGAAGTCGAAGTCAACGGTGACATAAGCTTAACATTTGAAAATTATGCTTTGTACAATTGCCATCCCTTTTTATCCTCAAAAAAATATAGGAGACCATGTTTACCTGTGCCATCATTAACCATTTCTTCTTTTTTACGTACGGTTGAAATTTGATTTTTAGCTTATTCCAGCCATTGATTAACGAAGTCACATAAATGAAACCCTTTGGATTATTAGTGAGCGGTTCCACAGCAGCATCATTCATTTGCACATCGTCGAACGGACTTTCACCCCACATTCGTACACGCCACTGTAATTTCTCAGTTACAAGTTTTGAAATTTGTAACTTAGAATGTTTGCGATAAGCAACAAGTCAGATCTAATGTGAATTAAGGAACGAAATTTTGAATTACCAGTCAACTGTATAAATTAACCATTTCAATATTAATTTTTGCTAATCTAATGCTACTTTTTCCTAGCGAAAGAAGTATTAGATTTCCGAAGTCTATAGTTTATAGAATTTAGTTCGTGGGACATTAAGACACATGCGCAAGATTCTGAATTGAAAGTTGGTTTACTGTAATCTGACGAGGTAATGTAATGGTTCGAATAATCAGTAATTCTGGGAATTTCGAAAAGATAAGCAAAAAAGCTTAATACATATCGTGCGCTGCGATAATCGAAGACAGCGAGTAATATCATATAAGCGTAGCGATCATTGGGGAACAGGAACGTTTCATGATTAAAGCCAATTTCAGTCGTCCAATCTGCTGATTCGAATTCCCACATCGCTCGGACGGATACCGGAAGAAGTATTCGTTTCACTGTTATGTCTCTGAAAATTAAGAAAATTAAAGGCCACTACGCATATATATTTGCAAAGGATAATTTTCAAGAAGGTCGAAAGTTTTTTTATTTTCGAAAAAATGAATGCGCTGCGCATAAAAGAATGACAAGCTAAATTAACCATAGCGCGCTTATGACAGTAGAAAATGTGATCGGTAATAGGTTTATATTGGGAAACACCTGAAAAATCAGCACTTCTTTTCATAAGTTAAAATTTCATTCTCTTTCGAATGGTACCAGAGAGATCAATCAGTGAAAATACTTTACCAAGTGGTTATAACTCTATGGGATTTCAAATATCTAAATGACGACCAATGTCATGCTCCGAGTAACAAGTCACGAAACCCGGAAGCATTTTCAATAAAAGTGTTCCAAATCGGTCCACAGACAAAGGGATGGAAATGCAGACGAATTTCTGAGAAATTTCACAAAAAGAAGCATTATCAAAACTTCCTTCCTGCTTACAGTTTCCAACTTAGGTGGATATTCTCTTAAAAATTATCGTATATTATTTAGTCAGGAAAATTTTTTAAAAAAATTTCTTTAAACCAGCAATCTGGATATTAAAAATTTCCCACACTTCACATCCTCACTATGTTTGTCAACAGAAAAAGTGAATCAATTTTGGTGAAAATTCCAAATCCACTCCAATTCAAAAATATGCAAAATCCAGAAAATAGCAAACAATACAAAAAATAAACTGAATTTACCTCAATTTTTCTCCCTATCTCTCTTTATACCACTTCCCTTATTAGCACCATTGATTGGTATAATGAAGGGCCCCATCCGAGCAATATACAACCGGATACCGACCAAATTTGCAGTTAGTTAAATTTATGCCAGAAATCTTCCGTTTTTTTTTTTTTTTTTTTTTTCGATAAACGTAGCATTTTGAACTCCGATTGCAATTTAGGAATTCGCCAGTAAACTAGTTTTTTCTTTTCTTTAATGGAATAAATACTTGAAAATGAAGCTAAATCACAAAAGTGAGATGGAAAATGCCACGAAAGCAATAATAGATATCAACAAATTTATGCAAAAGTTTGCTTAAGAGAGAAAAAAATTGAGAGGAAATTAGGCAAAGAGAAGGAAATAATTACTCCACGAATAATTCAACATTAAAATATAGACCATCTAATCATATGCATACATTTACAAATAAATAAATTAATTCTATCAAATATTAAAGCGAACTAGTTCCTCTAAATGTAATTAAATAATTTAAGAAGAAAAAAGAAACAAAATAGGGTAATCATAATTATTCATATTTTAAAATAGTCGCTTTATACTATGATCATTAAACAGTGAAGAAAAGATTACACTATTTTAAGAAGGGTTAAACTAATTTTTGCATCATGTAATCAAGCCTTACGCTTCTCATCATGTTGTACTTTAAAAATACATCTTAATATCAATCCATGTGGGCATGTATGCCTGTTTTGTATGTATGTGTGTACGCATGTGTGTCTCTGCGTCTGTGTGTGTGTATGTATGTTGTGTGTGTGTGTGTGTGTGTGTGCATACCTTATATTTGGAACTACCAAACTTTAGAGCATCAACTACTTATCATTTCCTTTCTCGTTTTAAAACTTAACTAATTAAATCTCTCGAAAAAGTGGTTGAATATACATTATAGAATAAAAACCATTCCAGAACTATCTCATCACATTCTTCATTAAATGATAACTATTGTGTTTTATTGCTAATAACATTATGATGATTGTCAGCTCAGAGGTAGCTCTATCACACTATTCTACTTCTTATTCTGTAACATATTGTCAACAAAATTTGTCAAATAGGACAAAGTAGCAGAAAAAATGACCGTGCTTCGATGAAAAATGTACTATGCTTACGACTATTATTCATCGTGTAAAGCTAAAAGTTAACGGTGGCACAAATCTCTCGTTCTCCGGTAAATTTAATTATCGAAAATTTTACTACCGAAACCTTGTAGATGCATCCAGCAAGATTGAAAGTCAAAAGCTAAAATTTATGTAATTTCATTTTTCTGAATGAATTTCAATAGATATAGATATCCACAGCAGTTGCAAAATATGGTTATATTTATAAAATCCTAATAAAAAACTACTATTACTATTTTCGCAATATCAAATTGAAATAGTACATAACTATGTGATACAAAACTTCTGCAACAATAACAGATTAGCTAGTAAATTCTTCGACTTAACAATATTTGTTGATTATCAATCCCAAAATCGATGAACAATTTAAAAACTAACTTGTTAACCTCTCTAAAGAAGATCATTACAGGTTTTTCTTCTGTTAAACGTCCTGATTTTGGCATCCGTTATAATGCCAAATTTTTTAAAGAAATTTCAAAAATATGACATAACACATTCATTCATTCACCCAGTCCCTCCACCAACTTCTTCCAGCTAAATCCAGTGATTTTGTCCCCTTCATCACCATCCAAAGAACACGTTGACTATGTCGTCGCTATCGTATACTTGATTGATTATTGGAAACAGAACAGATGGCTTAAAGAATGCCGTGGAAAACTACATTCCGTAAATTCTCTGAATGTGAAATAAGCTTCTAAAGCCGATCGAAGAAACAACAATTTGCGATCGCTCCGAAAGTCCTTCTAACTGAATATTTAAATTGTAGTATTCTTCTTTCATATACACCGAATAATTAACTTCTAAATACTTTTTGAAGCAATTGAAAGTTGATCGTTCAAAGCGACACTTCAAAGATTGAATTCATGCGCTTTTCATATAATATACGAATAATGTGAGTGAGATTGAGAAATAATTGTAAAAATTAATTGAGGCATTAGTTTAAAGTATTATTTTGAAGACCAGTTTATTGTCCAATGACGTGCACCTCTCCCTCGAACTTCTGTTTGCTTGAAATAAATGTCAATCTGTAGAGAAATGAACCTTTCTTCTTACTCCCTATTTTTTTCTTTTTTTTTCCAATTTTTGTCACAACGGAACTATGTTACAGTTTTGTTTTTCCGAGTTATCGGAAAAACCCAACAAAGAGTGAACGTAATTTCAAAAGTCCGAATGTATGTTGAATGCTATTTAGTAACTTACACCAAAGTTTTCATCCTCGCTTCATCAAAAGCCTCTGAAAGGCGTTGTTGATGATCGACAAGATTTGACAGATATCTTAAAATGAACGAGAAATGAAATTCGATAAATGAGATTAGAAAGTCATTGATAGACTTGAAATAACGAAAAATCTCTTTTCCATCTTTTATTGGCTAAACTTTTCAGAATTTCAAAACCAAAACTCGTCTAAATTTGGAATAAGGAAACCCAAAAAAGATAAACTAATCCACCTGTTTCGCAATGGTGTCATTTTCTTGATGACGTCATTAACATCAGCACCATACTCAAGAAGTAGATAAATCGTTTTCGTCACTTCGAAATTTGGCGCACGAGGGGTGAGAATTGCTAAGTGCAGCGGTGTTTTCTTGTCCTTATCTTCCGTATTTACTGGTGATCTGAATAATTCCTGGATAAAATCTGAATACGGATAACCTCGTTACTACAAAGATACAACTATGTATCAAACACAGGTATTATAGTCTTCTTAAATCAAATTATGGCTTAATGATTATTTGTATATTATTATTAGTCAGGTTTTTATTTATGAATTTGACTTGTAGAAGGCTAATACAGTGTTTTCCAGTCTAGGATCAAACTTCAGATTCAGTCGGTAGCGTCCTTGTATAACGATGAGATGCTTGGTCAAATCGTTCCTTCGCATAACACTTTGCTAAAACTGACCTTAAATGCAGAAGAGTCTTAACTCGACACCAAAATTCGCAAGATATAGCAAAGTGCAGTGGAATACGTCCCCTCATGTCGTCCGGTATATCCAACCGTGCACCGTCACGGACAATTTGCCGTAACATGTCATCAGTTTCGTGAGCCGGACCGCAAGGTCTTTCGCACAACTTGAAAAAAAAGAAGCTTTTGGTTAAATCATTAAATTCCAATCAAACAGTACTTATTGTTCATCAAAATAATCATCTTACTTCAATTGCAACAGTTTTGCCACGATATTTCTGGTTGAAATCAAAACCGCGCCTTTCTGGTACGCAGCGACCCGTCCACCTAACAGCTGAGAATTGATTTGTTAAAACCGCGCTGCGAAACTGCTGAAAATTTTGAAATCTTTACTTGATTTTTAGTTGTGATGCCTAATACTAACTTTTGAAACTCTGAATTGTTCCTAAAATATTTCGGAATAACGATAAAATTCCGCTAAAGATGTAGAAATTGAAGCGATGGATCCAATGCATACGTTTCCGATCTTTTCAAGTACTAATGATAACACTGGCGCCATCAATATTCCGTAGAGATAATTCCAAACAGCATCCTTCTTCGCGGTTGCAACGCAGATTATGTACTAATCTTCGACAAGACTAAACGCTGTGAGCTAACCAACGTAAAATCCTTTTGAAAAAGAAAATTGGAACACACAATTTCGTCTTCTCTATCGTTAGTGCAGCAGAAATTTCAGATGGATAAGGTTCAACTCCAACTCATCATCAACTACCTCTTCAAACTCATTATTTGAAAAACAGAAATTTTAGTTCATATCGCTCACCTCAAATGTTTGTAGAGGTTTTTCACGATTTTGTTGATGTCTACGAATTGTAGCTATTTCGATAGCTGAAACCTCAGCATTTGTCAAAGGAATCGGTAACTCTGGTGTTTCAAAGGTGAGCATTTCCAGCGCTGAAACATCTAATTCTGCTTCATCCGACTCATCATCTGTAGGAAGTATGTGAGTGGTGTTATTTACACTTTGAGGTACCTGAAAACGATCATACTTTAACAAAATTATATTTGTCTATAAATACAAGCCAAAACCAAGTAATCAAAGATCAAGATTTATTTAGGGATAAAATACAAGACCCTATTTCGATCTTATATCACAATTAAAATGAACACAACATACGTCTCGCTTCGAAGTTCCTTCACTGGTAAGTATCCGTTTTTCAACAGTGTCATCGGTATTTGAAGGAGCTTTTCGTTTTCGCCCTTTAATCGGTCTACTGTTGCTGTTAGATTTCTCACTGGTATTCATCACAATTGTTCCACGTGAGACGATTGTTCGTTTCCCTCTTCCCCCTCCTGCTAACCCTCGGCCACGGGCTCGATGACGTCTTGTTGTAGTTGAATTCGACCTCTTATCATCCGATACCGGTTCCATTTCATCCACTACCAAATTTGGTACTTCATCAGAAAATTTACGATTTGTTGGTCGCACTTCAGAACTAGCTGGTAAGATGGCAGCCTGCATTAATTTGTTGAGAAAGCTTTCGGCAACAAAATTTCAAGGATGATTGGTGAAAATGAAAAAAGCTTTAAAAATAAAATTTCGTAATATTTTTTTAAAAAGAATTCCAAAAAAAAACGCGATCACATAAAAATAGTTGTTGCATGAACCGTTTCCGTAAGGAGATTTTGCTCTGAACCTCATTCGAATGAAGTGGTGTGGATGCTTTTCTCCGTCTTCCACGTCCTCGGTTTCCTCCTCTTCCTCGCCCTGTACGCTTATTGCTAAGGTTACGAACTGAAGAGCTACTTCTATCAACCGCAGATTCTTCGTCTTCTGTGGATGTATCAGCCGCTACAATCTGTAAACCATTATCGGCACAATGCGACAACAACAGTTCATCCGGGATTTCCACTTTCGCTGCAACTGCTGTTTCCGTAAATGTTAATAGTAAAGACTTTTCCCGTTCTTCCTAAAAAAATCAGATTAAGACTTTGTTATTACCAATTGTTTTATCCAAAAATCTCAATCTTTGTTACTCGTGTATAGCATTCTATCAAAAAATCCTTTTGAAACACCTTAAGAATAAACTGACAGTCCAAAAAGTTACCCCAATTTTACCACTATCTTCCAACATTTTACTTTCATCCTTGATAACACTACGTCGTCCATCATCGACTGATTTTTTCATATCAACGGATGTGTCACTTTTCTGAAAAGTTTCAAATTCCTCATTAAATCAGTATGCATAAAAACCAAAAGCTCCACTTCAAAGGAGTCAATCAATATCTAGACGTTTTAAATCGACGCAATATTTCTACAAATGTTCACTTACACTTTCTAAGACACGCCCATAAAATGATAGTTACTTTTTTTCTTAGTCATGTCATACATATTAGCTGTCATTTATTAAAGCAAAAAAACTCACCTTTCCACTTCGTCGTCTGCTTCTGGCAGCTTGTTTTTTACCACAACCAGATGATAACGTTTCATTTATTGGAGAGCTTTCTGTTTTCATAACAGCTTTCAGCTTATTTCTAGTAACGCGCCCCACATCCGGAGCAAGATTACACAATAACTAAAACACAGTGCTAATCCATTCAAAAGTAATCAGCCGGTGAAACAAAACTCGAATAGCTCATATTATGAACTTTTTCCAAGACGACTGCTTTTGCCAGGACAGATAGCGATGAGACTTCTAATTTAATAAAGATTCAAGGCTAAGTTAGTTATGAAAATATTGTTCATCAGGGCTTAGCCAAGATTAATCGATGCACTCCCTCTTACACATTTTACGTTCCTTCGTGCATTTTGAGATATAGGTACAACACTTTAGTCCTTTCTCTCGTCCTATCACTGTTTCCCTCATGTCTTGAAATCATCACATCTGTTAAAGGTGAAAGAACTTCGGTACTTTTGGAATGAGACAAAGACACAAATTCATCATAAAACCTTTTCCGTTTCAGTTGGAATTCGATCCGGAATATAGAGACCACCCAGTTCACGATTTTCAACATCACCAAATCGATTCCATTCATCTGGTGTTAGAACTTCAACTGTTTCGTACTCCCAACGGGCAGTATGGGTATGCCGACTATTTCGCTCGGCGCCATCTTCCTGAAATAGTAATCGAACACTATTTAATTAGGAAAGGTACATGAACAATAATGGTATCGAACAGTATTTCAAAAGATCCGTAAACCGACTGCCAAATCATCGTCAAAGTCAGCAAATCGAACTTACCGATGTTTCATTACTTCTGGTAGTTGATGGTTTCAAATGCTTCCCATCCTCATTATTTTTAGATTTTTGACTAACTTCATATTCAATAATTAACCGATCACAACCATCCGTTAAATTTTCGTACGGTTCCCATGTATCTTCACTTTCGGAGAAGCCTTTCCATCGTACCTTATACAGCTTTTCGCCGGTCTCGTTCGTTTTGATCCCAACAATCTTTTCCACCTGCAAATTCATCACAAGAATGCAAGAAAAAGAATCTTATCTTTTTTTTATGAGTTAATAAAAATAAGCAATAGTTATAAGTGTCACACATTTGTAGGAGCAAATATTAATGTAACTATTTGAGATTGTAACAGTCGAAACGATGAGATTATACTTATAGTCATTAGTTTCGCAATTACAATTAAGGAAGTTGGGAATAGCGATGTTGTAATCATAATTATGTTATCACCGAACACAATAATCATGCTTAAAATTAACTTGCTATTTGCTACTTAAAACTTATCACACCGCATAAGTCTCTCCGATAGCTCTCGGTTTTGCATCAAGCTGAACCAATTCCACTTCATCCGTATTTAGCGCTCCTACTTCGGATACATCAGCCATCACGTTTTTGTCGCTACTCTGTAAACAGTTACCGTGCCATTCAGTACATTGACTGGTATGGATAAGTCGCTTAATAGTAAAAGGTCAAACATAATGCATACTCCAGTCAAAATTCCTCAATAACATATTACCCCGCGGTCCCGTTCCCTCCTTCCATCTCAGTAGTTATTGGTTTGCAATGGGAATGAAAGGAGGGGGCGGGGTAAGTGGTATTTACGAAATCAAACCATATCACTTAACTTTAACTTTCTTGTGTTACTTTGATAGAGACTCAAGGAAATTTTTGATCTTCTCATAAATTTTACAATTATCATTTCTATTACTTTAACTTAGAATTTACAGTTGAATATATCTCAATTTCTTTTTCTCTTTAAAGTTCTATATATCGTTATTTTTTTTAGATATAGAAAATGAACTGCCTGTTTTGGTAAATTTTCATATTCTGAAGAGAACATAAGAGTTTCTTTCCTAACATAACAATTAATTACAATTTGAGAATAGGTTATTAGGAGGACTGGTTAGTCTTAATTAATATATATATATCTATATACCTTTTAAATATTCTGAATATTGCAACTGTATTAAATGAGAAATGGATATGATAAAGTCTTTACATACAACCTTATTTATAGAAAGAAAGATAAAGTGAACTCATTGGTTTTAGTTATATTATGATATAGTACGATTGATATTCCACGGCTAGACCAACCTTCTATAGAAATAGATGATGATTTGGCAGTGTTCAATATTTATTGTATGTCTGTTTTTTATCTCTCAATATATTAGCATTTTTTGTTTGATTCTTTTGAATCTTTATTGATATTAATTTGATATACAACCGTTTATTGTTTATAATAACATATTGAGTTGGATAAAGTTTAATGTATTAAAATACTTCAATACATTCTTTTTATATCGTTATATTTATAGAAAATGATGAAATATATTCACTTTTTCTTTCATTTATATCATTCCTTTCCTTATATTTTTTTTCTTTCATTTGTTTATATGAAGTATAAAATGAATGAAATGTATTTATATGTATCTAATATGTAACTATGCAATTTTGACAAATAAACAAATGGCTAAAGTGGAAAAAAAGAATGGGAAAAACAAACACAAGATGATAGTAAATCGATCGGAATGGAAAATATAAGATTTAATTGAGCTTTATTTGTACTATTTGTTTTTCAAATTAACGAGTAAAAAGCCGATCATTTCATTGATGATGTAAATGCTGAAATGCAACAAGCTAGAATGCAATATGCAAATATCAGTTTGAGAAGCGCTTTTTGCTCTATTTGCTTCACAAGCACGCATTTTTTTACCTAAGAAGGTCCTTAGTTGTGAAGTATAATTTTAATCGAAAATCCCGCAGACAATCTCACTGAGTAAGTTTATTGTAATCCAAGATATTATAATAAATGAAGTTACTTCGATAAGCTTACTACAACTACAACATTGTAATGGTGGCTGTTGAAGTTAGACATAGCCTGCTCATTTTCAGTTCCAATAAGAGTACTTTATTATCGTATTTTATTTGCATCATCAAATCAATAAACTTATTGATTTGTATCAGACTATTTTTAATGCATTTTCCTTCTTAGTTTTGCAGTGTGAGTGGAAGAGCAAAGCTAAATTTAAGTATCGATTGTCTTATATAGATTTTCATAACTTGTTGATCGATGCTAAGCGTAGCTGATGCTTGTGCATGTAGATATCTATCCCTTAGAATGATTGTTTCTAAGGAGTCATTCACTTTTATTACCTGTGTAGGAAATTTTTGCTATTACTCGTATAGGAAAAGAAAGTAAAAAATTTTTATTTAATAAATATCTGATCAATTTTAATACTGCTACGATTTCAAGTGAAATCATTAAAAATTTGAGAGCAATGATAATTTTCAGGAAGCATTGGACACGTTGCTGAAAAAAGTGTTAGCTGGGGACCATTTATGTTGGCCGTGTACTGCGTGTTTCGTTAGGAAGATGGCCTCCTCGACAGCCGGAACAAGCAGTATAAGAATATCCCAGTATACCCTGGAGCGCGCCAATCGTACTCGATTGCTTATCGAGAACTGCTACGCCCAAGCTATAGCTCAATGTCATGAACGAGAGAAAAGGTTGCGGAAATTGGAAGAAAAAATGGAAATGGAAGGTTGGTTGATCGTGGTGTTCGAAAAATCTTCTTATTTTTATTATAATATCCTATTGCTTTTTTGTTTCTTCGCTTGTCCACTTGTTGTTTTGAATACTTGTTTGTTTATCATATATATGGAAAGAATTAAGAGGCATTTGTTTTGCATGTGATTTTTTACAAAAAATTGACAGAGATCAAAATATGGCTAAATGTATCTGTGAATGTCGCAGATAAGGCATTGTCCTTTATTACATTCTGTTGCTGAACATATTTCGTGAAAAAGTGTTACAATAATTGAACGGATTAGTAGATAATGTCGAGTTCGAAATAATTGACAGATTTCTTGCTGCATCTCCTGATTTCACAAAATATCATACAACCTATTTTGATTTTCAGGTCTTTCGGAATCGGAAAAAGCGGTACGCCGACAAGTACATATGGCTAAAGAAACAGACTTTCTACGATTGAAAAGGACACGATTAAGTGTTGCCGATTTTACATCTCTCAAAGTAATCGGTCGAGGAGCTTTTGGAGAAGTTGGTGAATAATTGAATTTAAATTAATTCCATACCTTTGAAAACTTACAACGCAGTGTAGAGGATTAATATTAGTATAAGACAGAGCGGATGATAAGTGAAGTTTTGCGTAAAGAAATGACTTTCTTTCTTAACTTATGTATGAATATCACATTATTGCTGCTATTTTAAAACATAAACTACCGTTCTGGGAACCAAAAATACACGTAATAATGAAGTGAAATATGAGATGGTGTCTAATTTCTCTATTTCTTACAAATATTAGCTGGCATCATTCAAGTTGTAATATGGAATTTGAAAAATTGTACTCTTCAAATTTCTGTTCAGGTACGATTGGTTCAAAAAATTGATACTGGTCATGTTTATGCGATGAAAATTTTACGTAAAACTGAAATGCTTGAAAAAGAGCAGGTGATTTGGCTAATTTGTCAGCCAATACTATTGACTTTTCGTTTTAAAAACTTTTGTTTGGTTTTTGAATTTTCTTTTTTATTTTGTAAAAAATACCTGCAGCTTTAAAGAGATCTTAATAACTTATTCAGTAATTAATCGATCGATTTTCAGACAGCTCATGTTCGTGCGGAGCGTGATATACTATCCGAGGCTGATTGTGAATGGGTTGTAAAGATGTATTTTTCGTTCCAAGATCCACTCAACCTGTATTTAGTTATGGAGTTTTTACCTGGCGGTAAGTTTCTGTTTCTGTTGATAGATTCGGATATTTCGATACGCGTGCTAATAGAATCATAAAATAATTGGGCTGCTTGGTTTTCAATTGGTTCTCGCGATGAAGATAATTGTTAGGATATAGCTAATGGCGTGAAATTTAAAATTATCGCAGAATAAATCTTCAGAAATTTTCCACAGTCTTGGATATTGATTAGTTAGTTAAATATATATGGGTGTAAGAATTGTTACATAAACTAATTCAGGTGACATGATGACACTGCTGATCAAAAAAGATACGCTATCGGAGGATGCCACCAAATTTTATATTGCCGAAGCAGCGTTGGCAATACAAGCAATACATAACTTAAATTTTATTCATCGTGATATTAAGCCAGATAATTTATTGTTGGATTCGAAAGTAAGTTTCAATTTTTTTTTAGGAAATTGCAGTTTTGAAATTCGTCTCCGAATTCTGAAGATGTTTTCTTGATAACTTTCAAGAAAGCAAGATGATTTATTTACTTTTGTATATTCATGACGTGTTAGATATTAGTGGAACTTAACTGACGTTACATATGTAAGTTTATTTCCAATTACAGAAGTCACCCTTTGTTCGTCTTTTCAGACATTCGCAATTTTGTTCACAGACTTGAGATTTGAGTGCTGAACATATGACATTCTGTTTGATGTTAGATCAGATATATCTATTAACATCACCTTTTCAGGGACATATAAAGCTGTCGGATTTTGGGCTGTGCACGGGTCTGAAAAAAGCCCATCGAACTGAATACTATCGAAATTGGCCAAGTCAACTGCCCAAGGATTTCGTGACAAAACCGTTTGGATCGAAACGAAAAGCTGAAACATGGAAGAGAAACAGACGGGCCATTGTATTTTGATTTTCCGAATACTATAATTCTTTATGGACACACTGTAGTTATAAAAAATTTTTCGTTGATTTCCAAGCAGTGAATGTTTTCCATATAATTCTCAGATTTTTCTACGAATTCATTTTTCAAGTTTGAAGTCATTTTCAATATTCATTATATCAAATTTTATTTAAAAATCTGAGTTTGGAATTTCGATGTGCATTAGCTGATGTTGGTATTCAGAATTTGTAATAATTTAAAGAATGAACTTCCAGGCTTATTCAACGGTGGGTACGCCAGATTACATTGCACCAGAAATTTTCCAACCGAATGGTTATACGAAAGCTTGTGACTGGTGGTCTCTCGGTGTTATTATGTATGAAATGCTTATAGGTGGGTATTTGGTGGTTTGCACATAAAAAGCATGTTGTGCGAGGGAACTACTGGTATATGGAAGCTTGAAACTTCTGAGTTTCAAGAACGGGTAATCAGATTTCGTACAAAATAGTTTTTATTTTTGTGTCGTCATATGTAGTTTTGCAGGTTATCCACCGTTTTGCTCTGAAACACCTCAAGAAACTTATCGAAAAGTTATCAACTGGAAACAGACCTTGTTATTCCCACCAGAAATGCCAGTTTCTGTAGATGCTAAAATAGTAAGTTGAATCCTAGGGCATAGTTACTGTCATCTAATGTTTAATAGCAGTCTATTTTCTTACCCAACTAAGGATTATAATGGTTTATACTAGAGATCTGGTGATGTGTCGGGCAGGCTGATCAAATGAGATCTGGAAAACTGATTTTTAAATTAAGAGTATGCCAAGCGATAAGTAATGAAAAGTAACTACCCCATAACTTAATACGAGTGTTTCAGACGATCAAAAAGTTTTGTTCGGAACCCGAGCATCGTTTAGGCCATAGTGATGGTGTTGAAGAGCTAAAGGCATGTCAGTTTTTCCGTGGAATCGACTGGAATAACATCAGGTAAGTGGAGTCCTGATAACGGATTTGTAAACCTTACATGCTTGAAATAAAATTCGGGTTGTGCGCTATCCTCAAATTCCTTATTCGTGTTTTATGAATTTATTAAAAATTTTCGATTCTTTTTTTTTTTTTTTTGAAAATCAATGTTTGGTCTTCTGCACCGATTATTAACAACCTTATAAAAGTTGAATTAGGAAAGTGTTTTGACAACTGGGGGATCTTGTCGAAAGAGGCATTATGATCTTCAAAAATAATAATGGTTTGTCACTTTTTGAGTCGCTCCCTTTCCTGCAGGAAATGTCCAGCACCCATCCGTGTTGATGTAAAAAGCATCGACGATACTTCAAATTTTGACGAATTTCCGGATGCCGACTTACGTATTCGTGAGTTTATTCTCTTGCTTTTTTGCTTACTTCTCAGCGTCGGTTATCATAAAAATAGTTCGCCCCATTTCTTTTCATTTTCATTACTTTTAAAAATTCATTTTTTCCGCTGAATACAAACCGGATATTGGTGCAACTAAGCAACAACTTGGTGATAGAGGAGAATTCTCGAATTATACATATCGACGATTTGATGGACTAACTCAGAATCGTCAGTTCAAGAAGAAATGTGTGAGGAGTTTAGAGTTTCGTCATCTTTAATGTTTCAGTTTTAAATCAAATTTCATTTCTTCAATTATTCTTACTATTCAGATTGATTGTTATAAACGGTATAGTTTAAGGTTTTAGGCTTTATCTTATATTTTAGTATAGTTTTAGGTAATAGTTTGCCCATCTTTTGTTTTTATGTTAGCGTTACTACTAGTCTTCATCCAAAGATATGTTATTGAAAAATGGGAAGTGAGCTCTTTGAACTATTCAAACCGAGTAATATCACTCATCGATGTAGGATTATGTCGGTTCATACGCTCTTGAATTTATTGATGATTTCATTGCTTGGTTATTTATTCCGCTTAATAACCGCACTTTTGTAGTCCAACAGTGAAGATATGGAAGATTACCCAGTACCACCAGTGACATTTAATGCTGCATCTCCTGGCGGATTATGAATGTTTCCTGAAGGAAACAGGGACTCATTTGATTTCTGGTAAATATTTTATCGGAAAGCTCCAACATTTACTTTTTTCCTGTTTTGTAGCAGTTTCAAAGATTTATGCAGAAGTATTCTTTTAGTTGTTTCTTCTTTTATTAGGTTATATATGCATTTTTGAATTCATGTGTTGTAATTAATGTAGTAATTTTTGTTGTAACAAGTCATTTACAGTCTTACTTAGGTTTAAAAAATTCTTGATTTTTCGGATTTCTTCATTTTCTCCCTATTATATAAAGTAAGACAAACAGTTTGAGGTTAGAAATGTTTTTCCAACAGTTTGTGATAAAGTTATAAGTTTTTCTGGCTTATATCTGTAAATTTTTGAGACGTATTCTTTATGGCGAGTATGATGGTGAACTGAACTGCAGATGTCAGAAATGGAATTCATTTAGGTCAAAGTCAGTTTAGGAGACATGTTGTTGCATTTCAGTAATATTAGGTAGATTTTCCCTTAATTTGTAAAATAACATATGTAGGCAGTGCTGATTTATTTCATCATGACCAATTACATAGTTTTTGGTTTTTTGTCAGGACTAGCAAGTTGGGTTAAGCAGTGGTACCTGTCTCCACCGATTTTCAGGATAATCTACCTCGGCAAGTGATCCTTTAGCGGCGAAAGAGTGAAATAATTGTCTTTCTTTCCGGAATCACGCATTTCATTATGTACAATTGTATGGGTTACTAGAATTCATGACTGGTAATGCATGATACTTTGTAGTCTCGCCCTTTTTGTTTGTCGATTTTTTTTCCTGTTCTTGCAATTTGGATGCAGACGTTTTTATGTATCCTGTTGTGTTTTTGCTTGATTTATCATATAACGCATCAACTATTTGCACTTAGAAAGGTGTAGAAAATTCGGCTTGTGTAATATTTCATAGGGATTGCATAAAAATTACGATACAAAGTAAGTAATTAATCCTTTCGTTTTGATTGTATTTTTCCTATCAGGGTATATTTCTTCTTTTTCTTATAATATGTAAATATATACATATTATATATACATATGTATATATGTATGTATGTATTTCACTTTCAAGTCCTTCAGAATTTTCCTGTAGAACCTGTGCCTCGTGAAATGTGAGTGATATGTGAAATAGGACGATAGTTGTGTGGAGCGAATACTTGCGATTTGATGTATTGTATTGTAATGGAAACTGAATTCAAACAAATCTTGTACTTAGACTTTTATTATCGCTTGTGTATGGTTATCTTGTAATGATTATTATAATTAATTATTACTATTTATTATTATTATTATTAATATTTATTGTTATTGTCATTACTGCTATTAATTATTATTATCATTAGTCACGCACGGTTATGTAATTCAATTAAATTTGAAAATTTGAAATCGATTTTCCCAGTGGACAAATGGAATCAAAATAGATATGGTAGTCATACGTCTACTCGACTATACTATCGCATCTTCATATTAACCTAAATTTCGCATATAATCTATTAATGTTGTCATTCCATACATCCCGTAATATTCACGGATGAGGTACTCTACCTTATGCGAATAAATATTTGTTTTTAGTATTTTAATATTGAACATCTGTTTGGATAAGCAGAACCACAGCGATTTTGAGCTGATCACATAAATTAAAAAAAGACAAGTTGTTTGGTCATCATATATTTTATTCGTAAAATACCTATTTTCAGCTCTAATAATATCTACCTTGGATGACTACAGTTATCGATTTATCATGGGATATCTCATTGATCTCTTTACTACTACAAAATCTTCCCCCAGCTCTCTGTTACTATCCAACTTTCAATCTTATCATCCATTTTGACAATGGTTCCAAATTTAAGTTTAGTCTTAAATTTATTTGTTTACGATCTAAATAGTATTTTTCTTACCGTAGCTTCCTCTGCTCTTACCCTAACTTTTCAACCTCAAATATGATTACGCATTTGTTTTTGTTTAATTCATTCTTTTCTCTGTTTATTTGCCTAATTATTTAATTATTTGCTTTTTTGTTAATTAACTATTTAGAGCTGTTGTTTTATTCGTTATTTCCATTTATCTTCCCTTTCGTCTTTTTTTTTTTTCACTTTTCTTTGTGAAGTTTTGTCTACTGTTTTTACTTTTGCCAAATTATTACTGTTTTTCCTTCTTGATTCCATTCTTTTAATTTCATCTGTTTTTATTGCTCATTCTTTGTTAGAGCTTTTGATTTTTGCAGAAGTTCTTGTTTTTCCTAGATTTTCCAGAAATTTTGCTATTGGTTTTTGTATGCAGTCAATAAATTGGGATACCTTGGGAAATTGCTATGCAAAGTTTGTTTAGAACATTTTTGGAAATCTTGTCATTGTTGTCATGAATATCGTTGATGGTAATAAGCTAGGATTGATATAAGCATATTATTTTGGAAAAGTAATATAGCAGAATTATCACGAGGAACTGGTATCACGAAATTGTTGCCGGGTACTGATATGGTGGAACTATCATCGGAAACTGATATAATGGAATTATCACCGAAAAGATACTGATATAGCGGGAATGATGTTATCTCTTTAAGAAGATTGTAATTTATTGAGTTTTTAGTTCGTCTTACTTTTCCAGTCTTTACCAGTAAAAACTCACAGATTTTTGCATAGCATAAAATATCGTCACTATTATCATAATCACTGACCTAAAGATTAAATTTTATTTTTCATTCATTTTATCTGACCAAAAAGATTTATATCTACGATGTATCATTGCTTCTCAATTTGTCACAGGATTCTACAAATATGTAATCTATTTAGTAACTAATTTTTTTGATTTGTTTTTTCTTCTCTATCCTGTCTCTTTTCATTTTTTTTTTCCCAAAATTTAACCGTTACTTGTTTTTCAAATAATAATTAATACTAGATGAATTATTGTTGGAATATTTTTCTATAAAACAATTTTTTTATAACAATAGATGAGAATAGGTCATAAAAAGTAATATGTTTTGTAAGGATAATTTCCAGTTGTTGAAAAATAAGAAATTCTTTGATAATGATCATCGAAAATTGTGTACGACTACCTTGAACTCAGCTGATGAGAGTTGATTGATCCTACTTGTCAATTAATTGAAACCGGTTTTGTCTTACAGCTTACATTATATAATGTATAAGCATTGTGTTATACATTATTCTACAATAAGACTGGTAATAAAAAGGGAAACAAAATGCTTGTTCACATCTCTCACCTTCCTCTTTCTTTCTTTTTCTCTCTCTTTCTCCTTCTCTAATCCTTTCAAACAATAGATTGTGAAGTTCGACGATCATTTCGATTCAATTTGAACAATCCTGAATTAATAACATTTTTTTCTGCTATTGCAGAATGTTGGCTTCCGTTACTCATTTATGTTAGCTGGAATTAAAAATAAGAAATTGTGAAGTTGGATGTATTTTATACGTGGGCCAAAGATGCACTTAACTTGGGGTCGATTATTGGCCGGTGTTTTAAGTATATCTATATTTGTATGTTTGGTCCTATATAATTCACTGGAAACACAAACATTCGAACACAAACGAAGTTATGATGATCAACAGGTATGCTAGACTTATTTGATGTATTATTTTATTCAGGTGTTATTCCACAGTTATCGTGCTAGGCTTGTTCACTTGTTTCAGCTTAGTGATTCATTCAACCAATTTGGTACAGTGTTAGTTTCTAGGAAAATTATGGTATATTCATTTCTAGAGTGTTGAATCTATGCGCGAGATATTAAAATACGAAACATCTCGGTCATTGCTACCAGGAAGGAAATTGACGTAGTTTGATTATGTGTTCAAATTAATTTGTAGTTAGAATTGGCGAAGCTTGAAAAACAGATCAATCTATTGGAAGATGATGCAAAAAGGAGTGGTCAACTGATGCACAGCATGTTACAAAAAGTTCTTGAAGAACGTCAGCAAATGAAAAGTGATTTTATGCTTTTAGTTACGTAATGATTTGTCGTGTGAAAGCGAAAATTAGTTGGAATTCTCGAATTTTTTTCTCATTTCGTGTTTTTTTTTTTTTTTTTTTATTGTAAATTTTCAATACCTGAATCATTTGAGGTAAAACTAGCAGAGGAATGAAAGACGAAGAAAAAGAAAGGGAAATTATAGATGAAGCTGCTGTTGGTTTTCTGCCGCCTCCAAAGAAAGCCGAACAAGTATTTTATTGCATTTAATGGAGTTTTCTATTAGGATTTGCGGTTTTGTTTAGGCGATGATTCAGATCAGTCCAGTAATCTAATTAAATTTAAATTCAAGCATGCAGTTTTATGGTAGAAGTGCCTTTCTGTGCATATCAAATTCGAATAATAGAAGTTAGCTTCAGTTATACACGCTTGCGTTATTGAAATAAACTATAACTGTGATAACTTTTCAAATATTTGAAACATGTGAATCAAAGTATAATTGGTCAATTTAAATAATTGTTTTCGTACGCATGATACCGGAAGTGTAACGATTGCAGATTGAAAAAGAGGCCCGTAATGCGGAAGAAGCTGCGCAACAGAAAGCTCAAGAAGAACAAGCAATACATGGAGTCATTCAGCCTCCAGAAGAACTGCAGAAGGCAGCGGAAATGTCGGATAAAATAGGTGGAAAGGTATGATTTCGAAATAAAATGGAGTTATAATGGAGCAGTTAATGCAATTTTTATCAATTTTCGGAATTTTTTTTGTGTTTCTGTATTGGGGATTCAAAGAATCAGAGGTATTATCAGGAGCTTTCAGTTATTTCTGGTAAACCCCTACCTAGTCGATGAGCCAGTACGTGTGATATGGTTATGAATGCTTTTCGAAAAATTGACTCGTTTTATAAAAATATTTTCTTTTCAAGTCTCTTGGGCTACAAGTTAGTAATTTAGAGTTGCTTACACTCAGATACATGTGTTAATATCCTTTTTAATTTGCTTCTGAGTTAAAAATTCAAAGCTGCTGAAATTATTTAATAATAGGTCGGTATTGTTAAATACTTTTTGGATCGTATTTCTTCTACTTCACCACATAATATGTGTTTCGCGGCTATATCCATGACATCATCCGATAACAACAATATCCAAGTAACTTTTTATTAAATTCCAATCTTCCGCTTTTGATTTCGAACATTCTAAATCAGTACAGAGCTATTTTTTATATAGCTTCCTTTTTGAGTGAATTTAAACAGAGGTCCAGAGTATCTTGTTTGACCTAACTCATGTTGAATGGTGATTCGAAGTTTTTCCAGAAATAAGATTGCTTGTTACTTTCTTATTCGTATTTATTTATTAGTCTGTTTGTTTACATTCTCACTGATTTACTTAAGATGTTGGACATATATAGTAAACTAGCATTTGATGATCCCGATGGTGGAGTGTGGAAGCAAGGTTACGATATTGTGTATAGCCAAACGTCTGTGCGACGTGAAAAACGACTTGAAGTAATTGTAGTACCCCATTCACATAACGATCCAGGTTATTGCATTTTTCGATATTTTTCGATATGTTTTTTAATCGTTACAGTATGTCCTCATTTTTTATCTATTTTTTGATTATTTTTGACCAAATATAATCATCCGATAAGATAGTACATTTGCTACAAATACATATTTTTAGTGTGACGGATCTTAAACAAGAGATATTCATCTAAAATTATGGATTCTAGAAGGGTATTTGTACTTTTAATATAATTTTAAAAAAAAGCGAAATTTTTAGGTTGGATAAGAACTTTTGAAGAATATTATGAAATCCACACACGAAATATATTGAATAATATGTTGAGCCATCTACAAAAAATGGACGAAATGCGTTTCGTTTATGCAGAAATAAGTTTTTTTGAACGATGGTGGGCAGAAATTGATGAAAAGAAACGAGAATTAGTGAAAAAGTGAGTTTTTATCTGGTATTTGGTGAAGTTATATTTCGATTACTTGTTTATTTTTTGAATTGGAAGCTGATTTGCTTTTTTTCCAAAGCTTAATTTGCAAAGAAGTTAAATAACTTAGCCTCCGAAAAAGCACGTTCAAATAATATGATGAGTCAAAACTGAAGAAATTTGTCTTAGAGAGATGTAGGGAACTAAGCCGTTGTAGCTTGTTAATATTTGAGATATGGTTTTGAAAGCCCGAACTGTGTATTGGCATTTAGATAATTCATCCTATAAAACTTAGCATTCGCTCAGTATTTTTTAGAATTTGTTTCCGAACTTTGCTTATTTCGCTGGCATATGTCGGAGGTTGAATATATCCGTAGGGGCGAGTATATCACTTTCGGGAAAAAATATTTTAATTTTTTTAGTTTACATTAGTTGAGCAGTAAAACAAAAATTTTCACGGATGTTGAATTTTTGATTAAGTTTTTCTTTTTTTTTTTTGCTTTTTTTAAGTGGAAATTTTGCTAGATTAGGCTTTTGAAATCACAAAAGTTGGAAATACTGACCGGTGGATGGGTGATGCCCGATGAAGCTAATTCACATTACTATGGGCTGATCAGTCAGCTAATGGAAGGACATGAATGGATTCGCAATCACATTGGAGAAGGTTATTAAACTATTATGGTTTTCAATATTTGAAACTATAATAAATATGAATCATGTTATGAGTTAAAACAGAGATGAAAATATTAACTCCATGAAATATATAATTTCTTGTTTGTAGCTCTCTAGAATAAAAGTATGATTTTCTCTCCAGAAATCTCAAACCTTTCATCATTGTTCTGTTTGATGCTTTGCCATTTTTCACGCATTGAGATAATGATTTCAGATTACAAACCAAAGAATCATTGGTCGATCGATCCTTTCGGTTTAAGTCCTACAGTTTCGTACTTTATGAAATTATCGAATTTTTCAAATGGTGTTCTTCAACGGGTACACTATTCGGTAAAAAAGTATTTGGCAGAAAGGAAAGAGCTGGAATTTATGTGGAGGCAGTTGTGGGGTATGTCGTGAACGTAAACTTTAGGAATTTCATTACGTCTCCTAACCGTGTTATGCCATGACATTTCCCCGAAACTGGCTTAGAATGTTAGCTGTGAAATCAATCTGTTCAAACTTATTAGCTTATTAAGCTACTATCAGTTCTTAGAGTTAATTGTATCAAATTTTACAGAACAATACTTAAATTTGTTTAGGACATTCGGTTTTGAAGTCGTTAAGTTTCACCTGTATTCATTATTTACAAATAATTTGTTCAAGTAGTAGCATTTATTATCAAATCAATTAATTCGGCTTGGCCAGTATAAAAATATCCGCGATATTGTGGATTCTTGCGAAGGATTTTGAATTTTTACTATTTCCGAAGTATTTATTCGGAATAAAACAGCATAATTTTTACCTGGAGTTCATTCTTTTATTGCTAACAGCCTAACTTATACAACTTGATCAGTGCAGTCATTAATCCATTTTTTTCTCATTAAAAAAATGTATTAAAACTGTTGACATTTTGGATGATTTGCAACATATATGATTTATATAATTAAACTTGGGTTTTTAATGTTAATAAAATTGTTTGGTTATTAGGTCAGTGAGAATGAAATATTCGTACACTGAGTCGGTTTCATTGAGCAGTAAATTTAAATTGTGTGCATTTTATGCACAATTTTTTTTTTTTTTTTTTTTTTTGTTTGAGCTTTTTCGATTCACAGTCTTATTTGCGCATCATTTTAAATAAATTTGGCGAATAATGAATGCATTAGTGAAATTAATATTGATGATTGTAGGCAACCGTGACAATTCAACAGATTTTGCTACACACGTGATGCCGTTTTTCTCGTACGATATACCTCATACATGTGGTCCGGATCCAAAGATATGCTGTCAGTTTGATTTTAGACGTACCGTAGGGAGTGGTTTGGATTGTCCATGGAAATTACCAGCAGTTGATATCACTGAGAATAATATTAAGGAGAGGTAAAACTTGGGGTTTTTAAGATGACCAAAATTGCGTATTTCTGGATATTGTATCAATTTGTGATATCTAGTCCAGTCTTCGTCAATTGTCATCAATTTAATTGAATTATCTATTATTTATTCTGATTTGTAATGCTTGATGTCTGATAAATACAATTTATAAGTAGTTTTAGTGGACTATTCAAATTCAATTACAGGGCGGCATTATTATATGATCAGTATAGAAAAAAATCACAGTTATTCAAGACAAATGTTGTTTTGATACCATTAGGCGATGACTTTCGTTACGACACTGAATTCGAGTGGAATAACCAATATGTAAATTACATGAAATTATTCGAGTATATGAATGTACAAAATGAATGGAATGTAAATGTGAGTTCATTTCTTTAGGCGCATGTTCCCTTAATTTTGAATTTTGTTCCTTTTTTTAGTAGCTTTTTGCTTTAGTATTTTATCCGTTACTGCATGACAAGAAAATAGTTCACCTGTTGCTGTCGGTGCAGTAACTTGCCTGCTCTGTATTGAAATGATTAGCATAGCATATTAAAATGTGGGTTGATGCATAGCTCCTTAAACAGTAAATCATTGTTTGGAAAATAACTGAACAAGTTCTTTTTTTTGTGATCTGAATCATTCAATTTAACAGAGGTAGTACACTCATTTTTAGATTAATGTTTTATTAAATTTAAGTAACATTTGTATTTCTTGTAAAATTAAGTTAAAAAAAGCGAATGGAGTGCACATTTAAAAATAGTGATTTTCCCTTGTTCTAGGCTCGTTTTGGAACTTTGGATGACTATTTCCGTTTAGTTCATGAACGGTTACATGAAGATAGTGATGGTTTACCGGTCCTGTCCGGCGATTTTTTTACATATGCTGACCGAAATGACCATTATTGGAGCGGTTTGTTTTCCATCCCGAAAAGTGAAATTCCGAAAAATATGGATAATTCAACCACTGATTTATAAAGCTTTATCTGTTTTTATATTTTATCTTTCAATTCAAAAATTTATTTTTCTTAAAGTAATAGATGTGTTGAACTTTGATTCCTGAAATCCTATCTAAAAAAAAAATTGTCTTCAGGATATTATACAAGTCGACCGTTTCACAAACGTTTTGATCGTGTTTTACAACATTATATCAGGTTAAAACGTTAAAGAAATAAATGAGCCTTCAACGCGTTGTCAGAATTACTAGTTGATTTAGTTGTAGGAATATTGACCATGTATGGACTTTCTGAAAAATGTTCGAGAAGTAATTGTGGAAAAATTCTTGATTTTTTTATCACCTTGTTGAAATTAAAATTTCCTTGACAATTTTTATCATTTTTGGAAAATATAATTTTTCATAAATCAGCAGGTGTATCCTTTTTTTTTTTTTTTTTTCAATTTTCTATTCACTTTCGATATATCAATACCTTTTTATTGCAGAAGTGCTGAAATTTTGTACAGTTTTATGGGGATGAAAGGAATGAAAAAAGGAAATGCATTACGGCTGTTTGGATTACTTGTGGAAGCTCGACGTTGGATGAATTTATTCCAGCATCATGATGGTATTACGGGCACGTCGAAAGATGAAGTTATGGCCGATTATGGCCAAAAGTTTGTTGATACAAAATTGTTAGCACATCTATTTCCGTGTATTCTTCGGAATCTTCGTTTTTTGAATATAATTTTAACTTTTTTGAATAGTCACATGACTTATCATTTATTCGTAAAATGTTTTGTCGTTTTTCCATTATTTTCTCTAAATTATTTGGAAATTTTCTGTGAGTTTAGTAATAATCTAATCGATTTGTTTTCGAAAGGTTTTTTTTTTCCAGGATGTTTGAAGCAATGAAAAATTGTGAAGAAATTATACTTAGAGCTGCAGATTTTTTGCTTCGTGGAAAGGCACCAAGAGATTCTTCCATCCTTCCAAACCTTTTGATGGTAGATTCTAATTTTTTATTTCTAACTAACTAGTTATAATTCTTATTATGTTCATTCATTATTCCATTTTCGTTTTAGTGGTATAAATATGTATCCGACTTTTTAGCCTGATCATCAGAATGGATCAGTTTTTTTTCTCAGCAAAATCTTTTCTGATTGTCAGGTGTACTGCCAGTCATTATTCTATCTATTTGATGATTCGCACTGCGTAAAATCTAGCATATTTTTGATTTCCTTAAAGTTTCTGGCCGTATATTTTCCTTTTTTCAACATTATCTAAGAAATTATTTGCGTTTTCTTGTCGTAAGAAGCTATTCTTATTATTGTCTTAAATTTTTTTCAGGGTAATCTTAATTTGGGAATTTTTTTTTCGACGAAATATTAATTTTCAAGGAATTTCCGGAAAACAATGTTTTGAATTTTCAAATTTTCAGGAAGAAAGTCGTCGTACATCTGAATCACTTCCGAAGAAACGAATTGTTATGCATGGAAGGTAAGCGAAGTTTACATTTATGCAATATTCTTACCATCTTTAAAATTATTGTAGTTAGCGATGATTTGCTCTGTTGAAGTATTCTGCAATTTATTGAAGGAGTACGTTGTGAAATAGTGAATTGATTGATTTCTGAATATTTGGGAATTAAACTGAAACTTTCTTGTCTTAAGATTTTCCTATGAGGAGTACTAGAAATGTCATAATTTGAAATTTTTTTCATTTTTCTCAAATCTAAACTTTGTAGATTTCTTACTGTAACACTACGGGAACTAAGGAGAAATGATTAAAAATATCCTAAAATGAGTTTGTCTCAAACTCCTTAATAATTACATGTTGCAATGATTGAGTTTACTGTAGATTTAGACTTGTTAATTTCACGTATGGTTTTATGCACCGTTCCAGAATTATCTTATTGTATATTAGGCAGAGTAAGATAAGATAATTGTAGAACTTCAGTGACCTAGATAGAATAGGATTAAATAAAAATGAATGGGTTTGAAAAAGGTAGTTTCGAAGTGTTTCAACAGTTTCAGTTATTTAATTTATGAAACAGTAATTTCAATTTATAAACACAAAAAACTTCTAAGTTCTTTCCAGTGAAGTTATCTTATTCAATTCACTGGGAAACCTAAGGATGGAAACGATATGTGTTCATGTTGATGCTTTGAACACGGTTGTAGTGTTAGCTTCGGAGCCCAATGTAACTGTTTTGCAACAAATTGGTCCGATTCTTGAATTCGTTAACAATAAATGGATTATCGATTCAAAGTTATATGAGGTATGATTTCGATATGTATTTCCTGTCATTAATTTTATTACATTTCGTTTTTGGAAGCTGAAATTTAACAAGTGATTTCGATCAAGCGCACTGCTTATTTGCTTCTCCATTAGTAATTTTTTCAATTTTTCAGCTTTGCTTCGTTTCCACCATACCTCCGTTAAGCTTCCAAAAATATTTGTTTAAATCCGGTACTCCAAATAACAAAGCTCTGATTCGATTGAGTTTTACTGGATTGCAGAGCAGGTTATTTCTTACTTATTGCTTGACTTTTTTGCTCAATATTGAATGAAATGGAAACTTATTTTGAGAATCAAAGTTCAATAACAGCAGTATTATTTAGAAGCTTAGAATCCTGATCAAATGAAAAGATCATCGTTAACTTCATCATATTTGCAGTTATAGATTACTAAGTTTTGATTTTTATCTGTTCACTTGTTTATTTACTTTTATTTCTCTCGTTTGCTTCTAGTAACTTCGAAATTGCGCCATTGGAAGATTTTACGTTTGATAATGGCTTAATGTCAGCAGCATTTGATCCAAAAACAGGTCATTTGGCTGTAAGTTCAATTTTTCTCCATTCTTGAAATAAAAATGAGGTAAAAATGCGACAAAAAGTAAAGGGAATATTATCGGCATAATGGACAAATTTTTTTTCGATAATTGAAGACCTTTGGAATTTTTTTAATTCCGAAAAGTTTTCTGTTGGTGAATTGATTAAAAGTTTTTTCTGATCACGTCTTCATTATGCCGTACTTGTTTGCCTTTTCTTTTCTAATTCTTTTTTTTAAAAGCTTTTTTCAGTCTGTATCATTAAAACAAGGGAAGAATATATCAGTAAGAACGTCGTTCGTCTGGTATGGAGCGAGGATGAAGAGCCCATGTAAGTTTCCTTCATTTCAGACTTGACTACTTTATGTTTAGTTAATTCATGTTTAGTTTAGTGTTTGATAATTTGTTCTATGATTACTTCATTATTTTTGCAGTGCATGACCAAATTAATTCTTTGAAATTATATTAACGTATAACTAAGTGAAAATGAAGGATGGACTTGAAATTTTCAGATTTTTAACTTAAACTACATTGATTTTAAATACGATAACCAAAAATATTATTTTTTACAGTATCTTTAAAAGGTACCGATAATCCTTCTGG
This sequence comes from Dipetalonema caudispina, assembly GCA_013365325.1. NCBI lineage: Eukaryota > Metazoa > Nematoda > Chromadorea > Rhabditida > Onchocercidae > Dipetalonema > Dipetalonema caudispina. Next base: position 5,770 of record JABVXV010000369.1, on the reverse strand, counting down.
CGCATACTTATTTCTACCAAACGGTCCAGCAAAACCATTAAAAATCAAGCAATCATTTATAGTTATTCAAGGGACAGTAATGCAAAAGGTCATTGGTATTTTGCCCTGTTTTTCTACAAAAAAGACTAAATCAATCAGTTAGCGATATTGCACGAAAGCTTATTAGTAATTATTTCTTTTGCAGTTGTAAATTTTGGGTTACTACGTACTTACCAGTTGAAAGCAAAAAATGACATCATAATTTTAAAATGAAACATTCCTTTAATTTTTTTTCTGTTTAGGTGTTGGTAGCTAATGATGGAAATATGACTTTTATTCATGCTATCAAAATGCCACTGTTATCACCATCGATAGAAATCGAAAATACATTTCATTTGGATAATGTTCAGAATGTTGAATTAGCGATGCGATTGGAAACAGGAATTGATAATGGGGATGAGTTTTTCACTGATCTTAATGGATATCAGGTAATTGTCTTTTAATTAGAGAGCAGATTTATTTATTTATTTGAAAGTAGCTTAAGGATAATGGTAGCAATAAGAAAAATGATAACAGTAAGACTATTTGTGCTGCAGCAGACTTATGCTAATTAATCCTTTACTTATTTATTTATAAGTGCAAATTAATAATTTTAAAGGGTCATTATCAAACTATAATCTGAGTACAATAGTTGCAGTAAGATATTTTGGTTAGATAAAAATTATTAGATAAAGGCATGGTTTAATCTGAGAACTGGAATTGAGGCAGGAAGGTGAGGTTCAACAAAAGTTCCAGAATCGTGATCAACAATCTTTACTAATCTTTATTTGCATTTTTTCTTTTTTTTTTTTTTTTTTTTTTTTTTTTTTTTTTTTTTTTTTTTTTTTTTGATTGCCTAACTTACTGGCAGGTGCCGCATTCTAATTGAAACATGCATGTTTTAGGATTTCCTGTAATTTTGATACTTTGAATTATGTTAGAGTAAGTGGTCAGCGATATGAAAAAAGGATCGATATAATTGAGGTTCTAAATTGGTTAGAAATGTTTTTTCTTTTCTGTTTCTACTCTTAGATTTCAATTCGGAATACGGTTTTAGATGGTGAAACGACGTAGACTCAAGCAACTACCATTACAAGCCCACTTCTTTCCCATGCCTTCTTCAGCATTCATAGAAGATGAAACGTTACGGATGACGCTTTTGAGTGCTCAACCTTCAGGAGTTGCAAATCTTGCTAGTGGTATGCGATTAAAAAATTCCTTGATTTTTTGAAAACTGCCAGTGAAGAAAACTGAAAACTATAATACCAGTTTTGATAACATAGTAGTGCTCGTGAAGCAACGGTATTAGTGATAGTGATAACGAATAGATAGCGATTATTACAGCGAATATTGATTATGAAATTTTCCGAACTACATTTTAAGTTTATCTTCAGGTTCTTAATAGTAAAGTTTCAAAAAAGAAAATAAAAAATATGCAGTAGATATGACACATTTTGCGAATTATGTTAGGTTTCCAATAGAAGACAAATTTCAGGACAAATGGATATAATGTTGGATCGGCGCTTAAATCAGGATGATGGAAGAGGTCTTTTCAGTGTATGTGTTTTGAAATTAAAGGATGTTTGGTTTATTCAACACTGCATATTTCGTAGTGATAATTAATGGAGATGTGTGGAACTTTTTTTCTTTTTTTTCATCCAGTGATAATCAGGTAATTAATAATCTGTTATATCGGGTTATTATATGAAATCATAAATTTTTTCTCAGTTTTTTATAGGGTGTAACGGACAACAGAAAAACAACAAGCTCTTTCCGACTTCTGTTTGAAATTCCTTCTCAAAATGTACCGGTGAATACGAAAGCCAGGGTTACTGCTTATCATTCGGCACATGCCTATGATCGGATGCTGTCATTACTATATCCACCTGTAGTATTGTTGACTGGCCTGAATAAAGGTGCATTTTAGCTTTCAAGTTTGAATTACATTTTTTCATAAATTATCATCCACTCGTTCGGAGAATATGATTAATGATAATTGTTAACAAATTAATAAGTAACTTCTGAGGTTTGTTTAGATTTCCAAAACTGATGTTTACATTACTTATATTGTTTAGCAGTTGGATCAGACTTTATAATTGTGATAATAGTCTTCGTTTGAAAAAATGATTGTTGTTTTAAATTTAGGCGCTCATTAGATGGTATGAATCATCTAGTGCGGTGTAATAGTAAGCAGGACATATTAGGATTATTTAATTAATTTCTGATATACTGAGCATGCTGGCATACGTTGTATCTATCTTTGTTATATCGGTTCTGATCTCCTATCAACATTCAGACTTCTTCCTAGTGAATTAGTTTATATCGAGTGTAATATTATAATATCATATATGGAAATGATGTTACTGCTAATGATGCTCCAGAATTGTGTAGTTCTACATTTCAGAATATATCGATAATTATAAGTTGATGAATACTGTATTCTCATGTGATGATACACATCTGATTACTTTACGTACCTTGGCAGCTCCAACAGTTTATGGTACTCGTTCTGTTCGCATTCACACTCCTCGCAATTCGTATGCTCTTGTTTTACACCGCTTTGGTATCGATTGTCGTTTTACTACAAAATTCTTAGAAACGTGCAGTGCTGCGGTGTGTTTTACTAATTTTTATTACATCTTCTAAATCTTGAAACTATGAATGTAGAAGTCTGAAAATTGGATGATGTTGAATGGAGTCATAGGAATTATTTTCCGGAAAAGATAGATGAGACGAGTGATTTCAAATCTGCAAATTGGTTTTTAATTTAGATCTCATGTTAGTTTAATTTAAATGTGAAACTCCATGATATTACAGTTATTACCGTTTGACAAAACATGCTACGTGCCTAGTTTTTATTCAATAACTTTTTTGTTTGATATTTATTGGACAATTCGATAGATTCATCCAGTCTTCTATTTAATATTTTTCAGCTTAATATGAAGCATCTATTCATGAAAACACCTTCACATGTGACGGAAACGTCGTTAACAATGTTGTACGATCATCCTGGTGACGTGAATGACGTATTATTAAAACCAATGGAAGTGCGAACATTTAGGCTAGACTACATATGAAGTACCTTTTTGCTTTTCGAATCATCTTTACTTAGTAAGGTTAAGTATTTTTATATATTTTCTTCGAAAATGTGTTCATGTTTATTTCTTTGCTATCATCAATGTGATAGCTGCATTTTTCTTTTTAGCTGATGGGAATGAGGGATTGTTTACCGACAAACAAGAAAGCAGAAAAGTTGGAAAATGGTACGACTCTTAAGATATATCTGCGTTAGATGAAAGTCAATGCTAATTGATTTGTAGAATTCATTTTTTGTTATTTATTATTTTTTGCTGTAGACATCAGGTTATTCATGGTTTTTATGTAATAGAAAAAAATTGAGCAAAATAAGAAAATCGAAATCGTTAAAAAATTCGTTAGCTAATGCCGCTTTACAAGAAACAGCTTATAGCTTGTTCCTTTCCAAAGTCTGTGGTTGAAATGTTTTTCCACAAATAGATTTAACTTTCGTAGGCTAAAACAGTATTAGCGAACGCAATTGTTGTAATAGTTCTGATTTTTTTTTTCTCAGTTGTCTCAATCCATTCCATTTCATGAAAACGATGAACAATTTAATTTTTTTTTTTTAAATAAGAGAGTTCAGTAGATTTTGCTTTTTATACGGTCGGTGCGTTCCTGATTTGACAAATTGAATTCTTTCCACCTTTCCATAGTTTTGCTTGGAATCTCCAGAAATAGGATGAAAATTGGCAATCCAATTTCTGGTCTAATAAAAAACAATATTTGGCATTTTCACGGATTGAACCTGAAATAAGGAGCTTAAGGCTGTCTATACCTTCTCTGCTGTTTTCGCATAGTGTTCATTATAGGATACTGCTTGAATTATTGTAGTTTCAGTTTATATATGTATATATATATATTCGGTTGAACAGGAAATAAAGAGATATTTACGTCGAGAAATGCATTTATCGATAATATTTAGTCAATCGTTTAATGGAAAGTTGTGTGATTTGAATTTCTTTTTTTTTACTCTTACTTCGAACATACATGATGAATATGTCAATGCGTATTCTTGTTTAATGCTACTGAAGATGATCGCTCGAGCTTATTCCTTCCATCACTACTACTAAATTATAATCCTTTTGTACGAAGAAGAGTACTGGATATCTAATTTATTATTGTTGAAGATCATGATATCCCTAACCATGGACAAAATGACAATACCCTGCTAAATTTTGGGGTTTTCTTTTTACATTTTTTATATATGTGCATTTTCCCCTCATTTTTTTCATTTTTGTAAGAGGTTGACAGCTGTGATCATTAAATTTTTTTTTCTGATTCTCCTGCACCGTTTTAGCATTGAAAGGTAATTTTTGAAAAGGATAAGCAATTATTTTGGTCGGTTGTCTTCTAATAAAAAAAACGAGTGAGACCAAAATTTTATTCTTTGTATATTTCCCAGCACGATAAGTTATGTTCTTAATTTTTATATTTCATTTTTTTTTTTTCTTTTTTGAGCTTACCGAGAAATTTTTGACTGAAATTCCTTCTTTCTAAATGTATCCACTGTTTGGAAATACTATCCGCTTTAGTGGAGTACAAAAAAGGAAAAACTGAAGCACGCAGTAGTTGATTTCTTAAAATTATGTGTTATATGCACATATTTTTAGTAATTGATCAACGTTGCTTGTTCCAGTGGAATTAAACTGCAGTTATTGTCTGAAAACTCAATAATTTCTTCTCGCCACAACTGCATTACTTGTCATGGAATTAAAAGGAAAACTGATCCATTGAATTCTTAGAAATATCGTATTGAGGTTCTTTCACGCATTCCGCAAACAACGCATCAGTCGTATTTAAATATGAAAACTCAGTAATAGATCAAAACATGATGGTTTAGAAAGTAATGGCTCGATGCTAACCCGAATACAGTTAAAGCAGATTGGATGTTTTGGAAAATCTCGAGGGAACCAAGAAGAATCAACTAACCAAAAAAAGAAAAAAATTTTTATCCCGATAAAAATCTACTTGGATCTCATCAGTTGATTGGATTCACATCAATGAGTTGGAGAAGGTACTAAATTATTAAATGGGCACTCGATTATATTTTATTCTGAAAGAGCAATTATTTAGGAATCAAAAAATAATATAACAATCATTACAAAGAGCAAAAAAATGTTTAGTAGGAGATTAATTTGTGATTTTGAACTGAAATGGATAAAAGAATTTCAAATTATTATAAGAAGTATTTCATTTGATGGTAATATTTGAGACTTGTTCAAAGCAGGCTTCAATTAATTCGAAGTTAAAGGTTAAAGTTTGGAATTTAAAAAGAATAGGAATGGGGAGGATGTCAATCCTTGACCTGGAAATCATTTAGAGCATAATTAAACGAGAATATTGGAAATAACGAAATCACTGTTTGATTTCTGGAAAATTCCGATTATTTAATTTCTGGAAGATATCAGAGAAGAAAAAAAATTGAACATACGCAATAGCGAAATTTGCTTGCTGAATAGTAAGAATTTTACCAAATTTTATGGTGAAATGAATGCGTTTCCTGAAATAGTGAAATAATTAAAAGAAGTAGGATTAAATAGTTTAACTAAGTGATTTATTAGTTTCAAAAGTGCATTAATCATGGATTGATAATTTAATTTCACTAGAATCTTAGAAATAAATCAATCGATATTGTTATTTATCAGTATTGTGTTTGAACGGGAACTAAATCATA
>JABVXV010000368.1:0-57377 GCA_013365325.1 Dipetalonema caudispina | reverse complement strand
ACATTCGCAATCGAATATCATCCTCTCAAAGTTGTTACGAACTTATATTGTCATCCATCCTCATGATTTGCTAAGCAAGTTATTTCTGATCCGACTGGGCTATATTGTAAAACGATTCAAAATATATATTTTTTATCACATTTGTATAGTTGGCAAAGTGAACTCACAATACAATTTTACGAACTGCTTACATTCACGTTCTGGGAATATATCCTGCGACCATTGCTGACGCTCTCGGCGTTGCATCAGTACGGAGCCACTCCGTTATCTCCTCCTCTTCATCGTCAACTAGTGCTGGCACTGGTTCTACCACTTTCTGCTCTTTTTATTGGTGCTGTTCAACGATTCGGCTTTCGTTTTCGAGACTCCGCTCCAGATCTCGTTAGCAGCCCGCGAATCCCTGGAAAGCTTCAAGCTGTCCTCAAGATGGCGGAGGACTTACGCGGCAAAACAACTTCACTCTTGAAAACTCCACTCCTTCGCCGTCATGAGCTTGATGCCCACTTCTCTTCAATTTCCCCCTCAAGTCTTCAATCTAAAAATAAATATCAGTTATTGCAGCTAACGAAGAGTTCAATAAATCACTTTTAGATTGAATGCACTGCGCTAACAATTATCTGATAGTTTCTTTACTGATCTGAAAAGCCTATAAACCTCTCCTGAAAGAAATAACATTCTTCTTGCTCAGTCTTTCTAGCTTGTTAACATGCAACCAAATCGTGTTGCATTATTTCTGACAGCAATAGCACTAAAAGTTAGCAGTCATTTACAAATTAGGTTATACATAACAAACATGAAACATATTCTATTGTAAGTAAATTTTAAATCAAAAATCAAATACCAATTGCGCCGCATTTTGTAACTAATTCTCCAATACTTGAAGATAAAGCTGCTGTCCATCACGCAGGTAATTTTTTACATCTGCTAAATTTGGCAGATATTTCCAGATTCTATTTGCTGAAAAATAATGCCCAAATACAAGTGTTTAAAGGATTTTCAGTTATGCAGCAATTTAGACGTATTAAAAATCGAAATGATTATTACAAGCTAAAATTCTATTCGTATAAAACGACTAAATTATTAAAAAACTGATATTATTACTACATTTGGTTGATTTAATACATCACAGTAAACTACAAACGTGCAAAAATAAAGGATGCGATAAAAAGACAGTCCTTTCCCATTGCTATAAGTAAGAGGAAGAGATGGTTGATAGATCTTATCGACTTTTTTCTTACTGCTATATCTCATAGGATGTTTTGTTTGCTGTTTTGGTCATTGAAGATTTTTCATCTTCATCCGATCATACATTGTAAGGGAAGAAAAAAAGTTCGATCAATGCAGCAACATTATCTTTGTATTTTGTTGTAGATTAATTGTTGTTGGGTATGATGATTTTGTGCTTATCGCATAAGCAAACACCTATAACATATCATGTTGGACTAAATACAGTAGAGATTTTATTTTTATTTTTCTGATACCGTTTAAATTTCTTTCATATAGATAACTGTAAAATTGTTGTATTTTCGCAGTGCCTTTAAATTATCAGTCCTTAAAGTTTTCTCCTAGTTTTATCCAATTCCGAAAAAAGGAATATTTATTGAGCTGTTACTATGTTAGTTAAATAACTACGCCGGCTTTGACCGTTTATCATACTTCTTCCTTCGAAATAAAAAAAGCGCTATCACATTGTAAATGAGTTAAACTTAATTGATTCATTAAAATAGATATCAAAAATTCATGATTCATCAAATTAAATCTGCATTTGAGCATTATTATTATTTGAAACTTATTAAATGCAAATATTTAAATGCTCTGCACGTGTAGTGATTTCAATAATATTTGCATTTTAAACTTTTTTTATTGACATTGTGTCCGATGATTTGTTGGTTTCTGAAACTAAGCGTTTACAACTGGTGATCGGTTAATTTAACCAATATCGGACGTTGCAGAACTTAGTAGCTAGAGAACTGATGAATAATGAGTTTGGAACGTTCATAATTTTATGGAAAAATTGCGTTATTCGAAAGAAATCATCATTTCAGCAGTTTGAGTTCCATTTTTATAAGCGAAAATACATGTCTTTAATAGTGCCGAAGATTTTGAATCAAAAAAATGCACATTTTTTTTTATCACAATTCAGCAAATTACATTTTTAACAAAAGTCTGTCAGCAATCTAGCAGTTTTAACGCAATGGAGTGCTCACCACACGCCAAATGATTTCATGAAACTGATATTATGTATTTAGTAAATATCTGCAGGATCCAATGAATTCCATATTTCGGTGGCTTCATGTAGTTCAGCTGCCAAAATAGAATCTCTCAATTCCTCCTCTTTTGTTTCGTACACTTTCAGAGTTATATTCATATTGCTTTGTAGATCAAGTAAATCGTATAAGAAATTCTTCGCTGCATCGGTACCATTTGATTTGTCTAGTCTATCCCTCAGAATTCGATAGCGTTTATCGATGTATCGTTCTTCACTTAGACGATACTTTCGATACTGCTTCTGTAACCGTCCTAAGATTTTTAAATTGAGAAAATAATATTTTGCAAATATTTTCAATCGTAAAATCATTCCAAATCATTCCTTTCACTAACCATCCTAACACATGTCAGAGGTCAGGGGATTTTGAAAATGAGAACAATTATTGAATCCATTCATTCTGCAGTAAGTGTTGGAGTAATGCTTTCTGAAGTATTATCGACTAATAATTACCTTAATCTCAGCTCCCTGTTTTTGTGCCCAGTCTTGGCATAAATCATAGAATTGAGTTCTTGTAAGTTCCGGTTGCTGCTTAAACAACGCTTCATATTCTTCTTTTTTCGCTTCAGGCATTTTTTTGATAAAATCCGGAAGACAGTTTGTATTCAAGAAAACGCAGCTTCCGACCAACCAAAAAAGGAAACATTTCCAAGATTTCTCTCTCATTAAGTCCTAAACTTTAAAATCATTGAAAAAATTTGCGAATAATGAAGACATTTTTATTAAGCAATCACATTACTTATATATTTCATTTGTCATTGACGTGGGAAGACAACAGATTAATCGTGCACTTCGTTAGACATTCCTAAATAAGTTCAGACTGATTGACGTGTTGCAACAATTTCTGAATTTCACATCTGGAACTTAACACGTTTGAAAATAACTGTTTAATAAATGCGAAAACGCAAGAACTTCCCATATACTTAAAATCCTCTTACTCCTATTTAACCATAACGGTTTTTCTGCGTAATTTCGATTTCCTGTCAAATTTGGATCAACAAAATAACAAATCTATGCAGTAAAATGACACAGCAAGTCATAAGGAAATGTATGACAGGAAATTGCGGCATTCAATTCACAAATGCATCTTTTAAAAATTCCCAATTAGCATCTTCAAACTAAAAATGACATCATCTTTATTTATTGTCAATACAATACACCAACCAGAAATTTGATTAAAAATTAAGAAAGCAATACTGTACTCGCTTTTATCATTGAAATTTATTCTGAATTTCGTAATGTTCAGTTCTTGAAATGAAACGAAAAGAAAAAAATTGAAGTGCATTATCCTCCTTGTTGGATACGCTCATTTACTTTTCAGATATTTTCAAAAAAGAAAATATTTCAAAATATTTTCGAAAATCTTCGAAACATCTTTAAATTTTGGAGTACTTCTGAACTACGATACGAGTTATATTTTTATATTTAATCCTACTTTATTAGTTTGGCCACAGAAGGTGATTAGGATGCTTTTTTTTTTGAGGAACTTTTAGCTATTGGTATGTATTTCGGCAATAAGTTTAATTAACTGCACATCTCTTCTAATTCAACGTTCAAACATTTATTGAAATATGGAATACTAATTTGAACTATTTAAATCTCAATTTGACCATAATCGTATCTGATTATTTCGCTTAATCAGTTTTTCATAAAATTTCTTAGGAATAACTCTTACGTATTCAACTTTCGTACACCTCCTCTTTTAGATGAAAATATCCTAACAAGGCGTTAAAAAGTGCTTGAGCGAATTTTTATCAAAAATTGTAAAAGATATTGCAAAACGATTCGAATGATTTGAAAAGATTATATAATCAAAATTTTAGCAGTTGGTAAATCATACAAATTTACTGTTCAATTTTTTCCTTGTTACCTTTTATGAAGATTTATGGAAATGTAAAATGGAGAATAGCAGAAGTAACTGATACCGTTTGATTCGAATACTGAAAAAATTAATATAGCAGAAGCCAAGCAATTAGGTAAATCTCCTTTGCAAATTTATTAGCATTCAATGTTCATTTGACTATTATTGCATTTTGAAGAAATTTAGAAATAATGCTGACATTGGCACCCCTATAATAAAATCTTTCTATCAGTGTGTTGTATATTTGTCGGATAAACACTGCTATAGTAACCGGAAATGTCTGTTATTGGGTTCCTGCCTGTTTTTAAGTGAGATTTTGCTGAAAAAGAAATTGTGGAAACTTTATTATTAAACGATTAGCTGTACTGAGACCAACCAAATTACATCTACCAAACTAGAATTTAAATGCCTGATGATGAAATCATTGTAGTGGATTCAATGAAGTTCTTAAAATAATTCTGATCGGTAATTTATCCAACTATTTTTCACTTTAGAAAAATGCACAGGTACTTGAATAATATAAGATTATCCTAACATATAGGAAAAAACTATCGTCTTAAGTTATTGTTCAACTTTGGATAAATAAATTTATTTTACATATATTTTTTAGATTGCATACTTCTGCAAAATCGAAGACTTCACAAGAATTTTGTCAAACTTTTTGTCGAACTTACTTTATTATGTTAAGACACTGGTTTTTAACAATGAATTGAATTTAGACCTCAATGTTAGGGTATTCGATTCAGCAATATTGTTAGTTTCACTGGCGTATGCGTGTGAAAATCACTGTTAAGGGTTTATTTGATGATGAAATGAAATAAAATGTAATAGAAATGGATCAACATGACTGAAGAATTGAGTTCACTATTTTTAATTAAAGGTACAATTAATACAATTATCAACTTTAAAATTAAAAGCTCAAATGAAAATTTAATGGCAAAAAAACAGCGCAATCAGTGGTAGTACAAAATTTAGTTAGAGCATATATTTAATAACCGGGTGCTGTTCTTGGTGGTGGACAAGCATCACAGGAACCTTGAGCTCCAGTTTCGCCATCTGGTCCCCTGTCTCCGTCAACGCCAGGTTTTCCAGGTAATCCGTCCGCTCCCGCATCACCTGATGGTCCTTCTGGCCCATCTGATCCAGCTTTACCAGGTATACCTGCTTCGCCGTCAGGTCCAGGTAGCCCTGGTTGTCCGGCTTTTCCTGCTGCTCCTGGTGGACCTTCTTTTTCAATGACAGTGCCTGATGGACCAGCAGGACCTTTACTACCGGGCGGTCCAAGCGGTCCTGGTGGTCCTACTGGTCCTGGTTCACCAGGTAAGCCGTTTCTGCCAGTAGATCCATCTAGACCTGGTGGACCTTGTTTGCCTGGCACACCTTTTGGCCCTGCTAAACCGGCTACTCCTGCAGGTGCATCAGGACATTCAAAGCACCAATCGATTTTTGGTTGCTCAGCTGGACCTTCTGGAGCATCAGGACCATTTTTGCCAGGTGGTCCATGTTCACCATCAAAACCGTCGTTACCATCCTCCCCAGGAGGACCGGGTGGACCTGGTGGTGAAACACCACACCCGCAACATTCACCTGATGGTGATGCTGGAGCACCAGAGATAAAACTGAATTGTTCATTTCCTGCTTGTCGCACTTGCCGAACTCCACCTCCTACTTTTGCAAATATCTAAACATAAAATACAATTATTCGATTAAAAACCGAACTGAGTTTTTTCATAATTTTTCGAATGAATAAATAAAATTCATAGATCCATTATATTTTACGTGTCCATCATTTCAGTTCTAAATTTTGATCAGCTGAGCAGTTCGATGGTGTTGTAAATATAGCAAATATTAATGTTATCGAGTATAGCGATATATAAGGCAAAATTTAAGGCATACAGTGCTCATTTTAATCAGTTCGAATCGAGATGAGCATATTAGCGAGAACTTTGATAATTTACTTAGTGCACAGTGTTTTTCAAATTTATTCGAATGTACTTATACAAAATTTTGCAGTAACCAGATGAGCTTGAATGATAATTTTCAGTTTCAATTTAGATTAACTAACCTGTGTGCGTGTCACTTCACGCCATATATTAGAGGATCGAGACTTGCAAAAGTCAACTTCTGACTGCATTACTGAATGCATCTGCTGCAAGTAATTGTAAAGCAGAGGTACTGAGATCACGCAAACCAATGTTGAAACAGTTGACATAGCTACACCGACAAATGCCACCAATTTCAGATTCCTGCATTCTTGCTCCCTTTCTTTTTCGTACATATCCTACCTGTAAAATATTTGATACTAATTAAGATTAACAGTAAGATACTAAGATGTGCGTAATTTTTGCGCAATTTTCTATGCTTAACTTTTTTTTTAATGTGAATTTATGCTTAATCTTTGAAAACTATCTCTTCCTCATTATTGGAATGTGTCTAATTTCAGAATTGTTAGACTTAATTTATTTAGTTTTTTGAAAATTATCATATTTGTATAGTTCCGATCCTAGACTTTTTGCTTCCCTCTCTTCTTCCATCCCTTTCTCATTCTCTCAAAAAAGCATTTTGCCTTTTTTCATGTCAAAATTCTAAAGTACGTCGTTTGCCAAATCCTAGAATGCAACAAGAAATTATCTCGTCCGTGATGCTAAAATCATTACCTTTTTCAATTAATTTTTGTAAGATCTCTTAATGGATTATCCTGTTTGATTATGAACTGTGATTTCTGTAATTTAAAAGGTTAAATAGTGGTTTTCACTTTCTTGCAAAGAGAAAAAACTGTTTACAAGGAACAGTGGTGAGTTTAATTATAGGCTAATTTCTAGCAAATATTGCTGATCTATACAACAAAAAAGTTTGTTCATCATGACTGAAGAAAGGTGAAATGATAAGACGAAATTATTTCTATCACTCGCTCCAATAAATTCGATAAATTATCTAGTTGTAACACTTTCAACGAGCAATTGATGAAATGATAAGACCGGAAGCTCATTTCAGGATTAAAGTTTAGATAATCACGCAAATTCTTATTCTTAAATAAATCTAGTGTTTATAAAGCTAACTCAATACGCAAAGTTATTATTATCGATTTGCAAATTAAACCGATAAGAATTTTTGTTTTAGAAATATAACTTGAATTAACTTTAAAAATCGATGAGAAATAAATGCATAAGTTGACCAGAGAAGGAAACAAAATCATGGAAAATAATCGGATATTTTGTTGACAAGACTTCGTCACGGTCTAGTCCTTGTGTCTTTTGTGGAAATGGTCGACGTCATACGCTTGTAATCCAAACGTGGAAATTTTTACTCAAAATTTGGGATTTCAGAATTTAATTAATAGTAGTCAAGGTGAAAACAGTAGAACTCTTTTATTTTGTGGATGATTTTCACAGCGATATCGGTAAGAAATAAAATTTGGAAAAATCAGGAAATCATTTCATTTTTCCCTTTTATGGTGCCAGAAAGATAAAAAGAAATGGAAAACGATTGCATTATTGATAAATGATCAGGAAAAAATGATTAGTTGCGATCTTCTTTTTCCTTTTCAGTTGCAGATGTCAAATAAAGAAGTTGCGGGATTCATCTGGGTTCGAAATTGACAGCCGCAAATTAGCTGTATTTAAAGTTCTTAAAGTGTAATAGCTATCTTTTGGAATCTCGAGAAAGTATAACAGTCCTCATCTGTCTTGACCCAACTTTCTTCAGATATCAGAAAAAGTAATATTATTAGGGTGACCTCGTAGTTTGTCATATTACGCTTTAAAAAGGAAAAAAAACAATTGAATTTTTCCATAATCTGCCCTAATTTTTCTATTCCTCTAACAAAAAATTTAGAACTTGTTTCAGTGGAAGGCAAAAATATTGACAGAACTGCATAACATTTTTTTCTAACCCCTATTCATTTCGTTTTCAGCAAATCCTCCATAATTTTAAGTACCAATAAAAAAGTCAATGCATCTATTAATCATTTACCTTCTATTCTATTACTGTTCGTTCCCTAAACCTGTCTATTACTTTCAAATCTTCTAAGGAATATTTCAGTTAAACAACATAATAACATAAACTACTTTTGTGAAATTAATTAAGGAAACTGACAAATATTTTATTCGTTCTTCCCCTCTAATATTACTATTGCTTATGTTATTGCTACTTGGAATTCTATTTTCTTTTTAAAAAAAATGAATATAATAAGGAGATAGAAAAACTAAAGAGATTAATTTTATTTTCAACTATATTTTGTTTGAGCATTTACATTAATTTTAAAGCTGTTTTCATGAATGATATTTTATAGAAAATTTATCCATGCAATCTCTTTTTAAGAATATATGTAATAAAATAAAATTATATAACATAAGTGAAAAATAAAAAATTGTCCACTTTCTTCTTTTTTATACTAATCAAGAAAGTTTGGCAAGTATCATATTTTATGAATATAATAAAGAGATAGAAAAACGAAAGAGATTAATCTTATTTTCAAGTTAAGGCTCAGATTATAAGTTAAACACTTGCAAATAGGATGAGAAAATATTGGTTAAAATATTTTCTATTTTGTAAAAGTCAATATTCCTATAAAATCGGATAAAAATTCGTTAAAAATGAGAGATTTTTGTAATATTTGAGAAAGAAAATTCCATTCAACTCTCCGTAACTATCACTATCATACAAACAAACTGCAATATGTAATTATTTACAACAAAGATATATCTTGGAATGAAGAATAAAATGTTATTTAATTGAAATGAATATTTTACAAACGATACCTAACATTTTTCCTTTCACTGTTTTTCGTTGACATAAAGACAACTAAACGATGCATTTATAAAACAAAGTGCGTTATATCCATTTTTTGCATTTTACTGTAAAGAATAAAAAAATCTTATGATTAATTAAGATAGAATAAATTAACAAAGAAAACTTTGATTTCTCAGTTATCGATCAACACAAACAAATAAGATGTATTCCTGATTTTGATATCTGCGAACTTTATTTAAACTGCTTGATACAGTTCAGCTAATGATGCTTTTATAATTTCAATTGCGATGGATTTCATTGGATAATTCGAAGCGAACTACATACTTAAATGATGATTTGATGAAAATAATAAAACACAACAACGAAGAAAATTTATGGAAGGCGGAAAAATCCATAAATATTTCTTTCTCCACCTATTAAATGATTAAAAGTTCCACTTATTTTAAATATCGCCACATCGTTTGGTGCACTTATTTCAAGTATCGCCACACCGTTTGGTGATGTAAAGCTTTATATTGAATACAAAAAGCAGAGGTAAATAATTGTCTTATCTCATACGTGATAATAATTGATAAAAATATGTGATGACTAGTTGTGAACAAATAAGCTATAAGGTTGCTCGAATAAGCTATCAGTAACGGGACTTATAATGTTCACTTATTTATTATCAGTCGTAACAAATATCAGGCTTGAAGAACATATCGTAGAAAATAACGAAATGCTTTTGCAGTGTTTAATTGATGTTTGAAAGTTGACTGCTAACTGAATACCTTATATAATGATGTTGTAGGTGGAAAGGGAGGTAATTTGTAATAAAATTAACTGTGCAAACCGCTTTGCGCAATAACATCAAAGGCAGTAGCGAAAGGCTGTACGGAATCTTATTGTTCTGTTAATTCAATTTCAATCCGTCGCTTTTATCTCACACTTTTCCCAAATAATTTAAAAAATTTTTTGGAAATAACGAAAAAGCAACTATTTCATTGGGTGTAACAAAAAAAAAAAAAAAAAATAATAAGCTACATCTTTGGAGAAAAATACGAGTTCTACGCTCATAATATTGCAAAAATGACGAATAGATTGTGAACAGAAAGGTGAACTAAAAAAAAGTACTGAATATGCTTAAATTTTTAAATTCAATTTTAACTGAACTGATAAAGACTAAAATTATGAGTAGTAATTTGATGTGCTATTTTACATTTCAAATTTTTCAATTTTTCATTTTTATTTTAAAATGTGCTCTTTTACTAAGTTTTTTTCTCTTTTTAGCATAAAAAGTAAACTAATTTTCTTGTTCTGTTTATAGTCAACCTATTGTGACTTGGACATTTTGTCTTTACTGGTAGTAAATAGCCAGAAGTTTTTTCGGAAACTTGAATCCTGAGCTATTCATTGTATGGATAATCCTAAACAATTTGCAGTTTTGCTAGTTTTTATCGAATAAGAAAGATCATATTGGGCAGACGGGAAGCATTGGAGGAAAGATAAAAATAACTTTATCATCAAAGAGTAAATTTTCAAATTTCAGTCTCTATTATGAAGCGATAAAGTATGGATCCAAAAAGAATACTAAGTTTTGGTTTTTAAAAGATACAAAAAAGTATAATTTATTGATAGCACTTAATGAATATCAATATTTTTTGCTAAACTTACATGAATCATTAGAAATGAATTTAAAAATTTGCTGAATTATAATATTTAGGAAGAAAGGTTACTATTCGGATCATTTCAATTATTATGCAATAACTAATAAGATACCTCATAGTGGAATATGCCTTGGAGTAAAAGCATCAACTGTGATTTACTCGGAAAAATGCTCGAAAAGAATACTTAATAATCAGATTATTCTTTTTTTTCCATTTTACTGCTTCGTATCACCTGATGACGCATATTCAAAACACTCGCTATAAAAATTTATTTTTGAAAAATAAATTTTATTGAAAAGCCTGCATGTTCTGCATTATTATTTTTTATATATACTTTACTGAAATGATTAGTCGTTTTAAAGTATGTCTTAAATTTAAAAAGCCTGCATGTTCTGCATTATTATTTTGATAGAAATCGAGTTAGGAACAAATGATGCATTTCAAAGATTTAATTATTCATTTTCGTTCAACAAACACTCTTTTCTCTCCACAAATTCTATTTTATATTTTTTATATTTACAACAATGAAAAAATTACTATTTGAAATAATCGGAATAATACATGTGTAATATAATTAAATATTATGAGTTAAAATATGTTCTAGCTTATTTGTAGCAAAATCAATGAAATGAATGCTAAATGTGCCAAAGAGTTTATTTTACTTGATAATCGGTAGATGAAAGAAAAAACAATACTTACTTCTTTTGTTCTTTGATAAGTATGATGATGATAATGACGTAAACAATGATACATATTTCATTTCATTCTTTTAATTATGATGAGTTTTGAGTTTTTTCATCAAAAAATATGTTATAGTTATGTGTGATAGAATAAGTAGAATATATCACTTCTTTTGAAGTATATCATCTTTTTTAGAAAAAATATAGAGATTCATAAAAGAAAATTATAAGACTGTGAATAGATGACTAAATATAAAAATGGTTTTCATTATGATGGTTGAATTCATAATGAAATGCTAATATTACATTTTTATATATAATTGTAATATGCATGTTGCATGCATGATTAGCAGAATTAAGCCAGCAGGAATGATTAATTATGGTATAAGTAATCCAAAAATGCATAAGAATAATTTTGATGCTAAAATATTTGAAATAAAAAAATACGTTTTATGAAAGTGTACTAAAAAGAACGACCATTTCATATATTTATTAATTATTCAATCGCAATGACAATAATCTTTTGAGTCTAAAATGTATTTTAACTGTTTAAATGACAACTTGTTCTGATTTCTGATTCAATAATCAATTATTAATCTTATTATAGCTGCTAGTGAAAGAATAGAAAATTGCTTAAAGGTAAAAAATATGAATGAAACTAGTATTTCTCATATTATTAATGGGAAGAGGTAATTGTAATGTCATCATTTCTTTTCGCTATTAGGTTAAAGAATAATTAAAAGATGAATTTGAATGAACCAAGTGTTGACAAGTTTTATTGCGCACATGAATGATCATCAAATATGTAATATGTTTTTATTGCTTAGCTTCGATTGAATGTAACTTGAAATGCTAAACTTAAACATTTAATGAAAAACAATTATAATTCAATATCATGAATGTTACGCATACGTTGGAAGATTTTTCCTTCGTTTTGATAAATTACAAATGGTAGAATTAAAGAAAAATTATCAAATTTTCAAATTTTTTTTTCAAGAAAATTAGTGAGTGGATGTGAAAAGAAATGAATAAATTTCAGACTAAAAATTATGTGCACAACAAATAAAAAAAAAAAAGGGACATCAACAAATATTATTCAAAAAAAAAGTTTTAAACTAAAATAAAACTGTTTGGTTCATTTGAAAAGGTATTAAAAGTGAACAAGCAAATAAATAAAAAAAGAAAACATTCTAATTTTCTTTCATCTCTTTTCCTTTCTTTTCCATTTCCGTCATTCTTATTTCTTTCTTCAACATTCTGCAGACAACAGGATTTGTCAATATTTTTGACTATTTTTTTGGCGATAACAAAAATCCGTATCTGCCATGAACTGAAAAATTTATTTCTTTAAACAAAAAAAAAAAAAAAAAAGCGTAGATTAACAGTAAACGAAGCCATTTTTTGAAAATTTTCCTTTTTCTTTGTTTGTTACCTTTTTTGCAGCGGAACCAAATTAGCATTATTTTCAATTTTCGTATTCCTTTTATAGCCAAAAAAAAAAAAAGAAAATATCAAGTTTGAAATATTCCAGATAAATTTAATAGAGAATAAACTTTTTAATAAATTTTTTACTTTCCAACGAATCATATTTTGAATATTTTGAATATAAGAAAATTTAACCAGGTGCAATAATTTAAAAGATTTTTTTTATATAACCAAAAAGTATTTTTGAAGGAAAAAAATTCCACCAGCCATCACTTGGGCTCATTAATAATTGCTCAACAGATATGTTTTTAAACAACAACAAAAAAAAAAAGAACTAGTTTAAATGGATTTCTATTTATGAAAGCTGCATTAAATAATATGAAGTATAGTAATAATTGCTTAATTGATGATGTTTTTTTTTTTTTTCCTTGATAAAGCATCCTTAAATGTTTGGTTCGACCTTGAAATGGCAATAAATTTAGAAAACATCTCTTAGCAGTGCTCAAATTATATTTCATTCGCAATAAATAAATAAAAGAAAAGCATTGAAAAGTTTGAAAGTACAACAGTGGAATTTCAAGATGAAATATGCAAAATTCAAAAATTCGACAAACAGTTAAATTGTATATTAATTAATTTGACTACACATCAATTAAACCGTTCAGAACGATCCAATAACTATTTGTGGAATGCAATAAGTCCAAGTCTTATTTACTGTGCTTATCATTTATTTATTAATTTTTTCTTTGTTATGTTTTATTATGCTGAAAGTAAGCTTTGTTTATCGTTATTTTATTTCTTTTTTTACTGGTCTGAAAGTATGATTGATTTGTAAGTACTTTCATTACTCTTTTAATTATGTTGAAAGTAAAATTTATATGAAACAAACAAAGTTCATTTTGTTGAAACTGGTCATCTTTATGAGGGTTAAAATAAGGATGATTATCAGATGATTAAATCACTATTTAATCCTATATGAATTAATAATACCATCAATTGATTACATTCATTTGCTGCTTATGCTAATTCAGAAAATTTAACATATCCGTATGGTTTATCAAGTGAAGATATTTTCTTTTTTTTTTTTTGTGGATACTTTTTATGCTAAAATTTATTTTAAATGAGAAACTTCGCATATCAATGAAAAAGTATTCAAATCATTCTGTCACTGCATAAAATAAAAACAGCTAAAGATATTAGCATGATAAAATTGTGCCTTCTGTTAATCAAATACACCAAAAAAATCTTCCTATGTAATCCTGTTTTTCTCGTCCTCTTTTTTTTCTTTTTTTTTTTTTTCTAGACAAAATAAAACAATCAATTAGGATAGAACGAAAAAAACTTCCTTATATCACATTTAAAAGCTTAATATCAATAAAATTGTTTTTTTTTTTTCCCGTAATATTGAAATAAATATTTGTATTTCTTCAGGTAAATCAAATATTAAATAATTATTCCAAAAATAATCTATTTCTCCGATTATTTCCAATTTTTTCTCCCCTTTACTGACATTTTTAGTATATTGAATAAATTTTCAAATTGAATACTATTAGAAGGTAATCATTTCGCCTACGAAACTTTCTGTATGAAATGAAATCGGGAGCTAGCAATGAAGGAAATGTTTTACCAATTTTAAAATTCAATCTTTCCTCGGCATTTTTTTTTTTTTTGAATATAACTTTCGCGATTATATTTCAAAAAAGCATATTTCATTCTTGCAGAAAACAGTTTAAAAAAGCCAGGAATCATTAATAATGAAAAATTCAAGAGTACTTTTCAATCTCTTTCTATAATATTGATTTGAATGTTTTGATTAGGAATTGTTGGAATAATATTATTACTTTCAGGGCTGATTCAAATCAATAAATCATTGAAAAATTTATCCAGATTCTGTTAATTAAAGTAGAATTTCACTATCCCATTGATATGTAATCATTCATCTTAAATTTTAAAGTGAATCAATCAATCGAAATCAAATGAGGATACTTGAAATTACAAAAATGATTAAATTTAATGATTGATAATTTCTTGAATTTTTGCTAAGTTAAAAGTAAATCCTATGCTATAAATACGATAGGTTCATTTTCAATTCCTAAATTTTCTTTATAGCATCATATTTTTTCTCAAAATTAATGAGCGGAAATATATTTATCATGCATGCAAATAATTATTTTGCGTTAATTTTCTATTGTTTTATTTGCTAACGCCTTATACTTTTCACTAAAATAAAATGTTTATTTAAAAAAAAAAATGATGCTAAAAAGTTAGCTAAAGAAAAATGAATTTAAGGAAAAATGAAGCAGCAAAAAAAAAAAGAAAGAAAAATTAGACCAGCAGGTTGCCGATGCCTTAGGGAATCATTTTTATTTCAATGCAGTATCGTTTCTCAATTCTTTTTCTTTTTTTTTTTGTTTTTTGAAAAAAAAAATGCAGAATTCTTTCATATTTCTGTTTTTTTTTTTTTTTTTTTTTTTAATCCTTTTCTGTTTTCTTTTGCATTTAAAGTCGAGCATAACTGAACGAATGAAAAACCTTCATTTGTGATAGCTGATAGAAAGGAACTGATATTTGTAATTCTCTGATAATATAATTATTTGATTTGTCTCTATGTGACCATTGTTTCTAATACTATTTTCAAGAGTCATAATAATCTCGATAATACTGTTATATGTAAGTCATAGAAACCTAATCAGAAAATGGTTTCCTTAATAATTTTGATAAAATCAAATTCAAATTCGATGTAAAAAGAATTCCACCGTTGCATTTTATATACCTTAAATGTTACTTTCAATTTAATGTTTACATTTTTTATCTCGTAAGATAAATTGAGTAAAATGTAAAACAGGTTTGGTGAAAGCAGTAAATGCGATAATGATCTGTAGCTCGAACATAAACGTGTTATAAATGTTTTAATTTTTAGAAAATACATTCACTAGAATTGAATCGGTAATACTTTAAACGTTTCTTCAATATAGCATTTATTATGCTATTGAAAAGGATCTTTATTGAATTTTCCGCAATAATATGTCGTACTAGTATTGATTAATTGAAAGTAATTAAAGACTAGTAAATAAAACTTTCCGTATCAACTGGTCACCAAATATTAGTGTTATTTGTGTAACTGGTTGAAGAAAACCAAAACATCTCTTTCATTTTAAATTGCCCATTGTATCTATTGGGTGGTCATTTTAACCTAAATCTGTACGCTTGACATATTAATATTGTTACTAATTGTTAAATTAATTAAACCATTCATCTATGGAAAAATAGTACTTGCTTGATTAGCAAAATATCAAAATTTTTGTCTTATACAAGCACCAAAATTTTCACCAAATGAATGGGAAAGATTAATGCACAAAAGCTTCCATAGTGGTTCAATTATGAATTAAAAGTTTGCAGTTTATGAACAGTGGAAAAAAGATGAAAATTTTTTTCGGAAAAAGACAAATTATTCAGTATGACAATCATAAAAATTTCTATACCGAACAGCAGTACTGACCATTTTATGGTGACTGTTCATTAATATTCAGTTTTTATTTGTTTTTTTTTTTTTTTTTTTGTAAAAATTAAACTTTTTAAATTTATTGCCATATTATCATCATTTTCTTTTCAAAACTAAATATTATTTTAAATATATCAATCAAATTACTGCAAAATTGATTGCACATTTTCCATGATCTCATTCACAATCGAGTATGATTACAATATGACGATGGCATCATATCATGAACTCAATTATAAATTAAAAAGAAAAGGAAAAAAAAACCCGAAGATTTAAGTGGCTTTTTCGTTGCCGGTATCCGATATTGTTGATGATAGCTGAAACAAAATCAGCTTAATAAGGAATAATAAATGGATTTTGGGGAGAAGAAATAGAAAGAGCATTTGAGAAAGAAATGATTGAGCACCAAAGATTCTCGTGTCTCCGAAAAAATTCAAGCGAAATTAATTGAATGGTTTTGCTTGCTTGCTTGTGGCAGAAATATTGTAATTGATCTTATCTTAGCTGCAGATTTAGCTATAGTTGCTGATCAAACATCAGAATAGTCATACAATTTAGTTAACTACACTTTTTACGGCAAACTATTGAAGCATGATGCTGAAATCACTTCATATTATGCTAATCATAACAGATAAATGAGTAAGGATTGATTGTTGAATATCACCAAAAATTCTTTATCATGGTGAATTGCTTTAATGGTTGTAGGTGTTACGATAATATTTTCTAATGTGGCCGCGACACGACATGCGGCGGAATTCCTCAGTGCCAATAATCGCCGCATCTGTTCTTGTCTATCGCGAATTGATGAAGAATCATCCAAATAAGTATAATTAGAAGATGTATCTGTAGAGTTTGACATATAATATTTCATAATTTAATTATTTATCAAACTAAAGAATTTTCAACAAAAATCATTAATAGTACATTTACCTAAAATAATTACTAATTGAAAATTAAGATCTTAGAAAACTTTTATCATCTATCCAGGATTTCATTGACTTGCATTATGATAGTACGAGCAAAGATAAACCAGAAATCGATTGATGAATTATTTCCAAATATCTTTATAATTATTATTGTTACTGATAAACAATGAATCTTACTAAATCTGTCGCTGTACGGTGCTTGTAATGTTTCCTCACCATCCAATAACTGATTTCGATCATTCGCTGAAAGTTTTACATTTGCTTTCAGCTCACTTATCATAATTTTGCAACAATATGATCATTGTAAGGTACAAAGGTTATATTATTACATATTATCCGGTATTTTTCATGGGAAAAAATAATATGCTAGCAGGAAAATGAGATATTTTAAAAGAAAAAGCAATAATGAACTATTTTAGGAAAAATTCAAATGAATTGAGAAGTCCGATAAACGTGCCAGAAGTAATTTTAATGAGTTCAATTCCCAATGTATTAGTTGTAGAGAATTCCGAAATATCTGAACTGTTCAAACTTCCGATCACTGCAAACTCTTCAATGCTAAAATAATCATTGCATTGATTATAATCTTTTGATTTTTTTCATTGCTTTTGCACTCAAAGCTTTATTTTTCGAAGAGACTAAAAAATTCAAACTTCAAAGTTAAGTAAAAATTAAAGTTCAAATGCGAATTTAAAAACCTTCGATTTATATAACATGGATCCGTTATATCTTCACCATTTTTTCTATTTTCGCAAGCTGTAGCAACATTCTGCAGTCAATTCATGTATTTCAATTGATAGCTCGTCAAATTTTATTTATGTATTTCAAACTGTTATTGGTACTATATCAAGAAGTAAATCATGAATTACCATTCGATCTTGATGCAATCTTTCATCATCCTCCCTGCTCATCGTTTCATTTTTCCCTTTAACAACATTCTGAAAAAAATATTCCAGATGAAGTATTTCCTTTCTTTCATAAAAATTATAAATTATCACTATCCATCGATTATTTCATAATGGAAACAACTGTTGTAATTCTTATCCCCAATCATGTATTTTCCTCCTTTAGTAGGATTGTCTTTATCATTCATTCTTCTAGCGTAAATTGCATCGATCGTCGAAATTCTTTAAAATTAATTTAATCGTTTAGTGGACAATTTTTGGTTGTACGAATTATTGCATTGAATTTTTGTCAATTTCTTAGCAATGTTAAATGACGATGTATCTTGTCGATCTTATCATTTCTGGTTGTAAGTAATGCTCATCCATGACGATTCCTTCATTTTGAAAATAGCATTGTTTAAAAAATAACAGTATATTATACCATGTAATATGGAAATACTCGAAATGTATTTTTGTATTGCTATATTCTCAAATTACTGTCATATATTAACGATAGCTTATCAGGCACTAATTTGGTGATACATTTCATGATAGGCTTGATAGCATTGCTATCATATTGGAAGTGTTTCCTCTCTCTTCGTTTAATTTGTTACACAATCGTCATGCTTAAAATGATGATACGTCTTTTCGAAGAAATTCATGGATCGATCAAAAACACTAGCAAATGTTGATCAAATCGATCATCGTATTTCACGAGTAATTTCTAAACTTTCTGAATCTTTCATTCTCTTTCAAAAAAAAAAAGAGGAAATGAAGTAAGTAAAATATGAGCATTTCAATATTAGAAATTAATATTTTTTAGGTAAATCACGATGAATTCCAATGTGAAATGCATGTTGATAGGCATTTTCCGTTAGAAATCGTCGTGGTTTTTTGTATTTTTTTCTGGTTTAATTTAGATGTGGTATCCTAGAAACATGAAAATTACACTATTTTTAATCACTCTATCTATCCTTCGATCTTTCAATTCCTGTTTACCATTTCTTATCATGAAATAGTGAATCAGTGAATTTTTGAAGATTTTTTTTGAATTTCTATATTTTAAAATATCACTGATTGTACACGGTGTAATAATAATATAATCAGTGATATTTTAAAATATAGAAATTCAAAAAAGTTTTCAAAAAAAAAATTAAAAATTAATAAATGGAAGAAATAGATATTATTGCTATTACCATTTCACTATCAACAACTGTAGATTTTTTCGATGAAATATCATCACAACGATGATTTTCTTTGTTTGACTTAAATCGACATAATATAACGATACACGAAAGAATTGAAAAGAGAATAAATAAATACAGCGAAAATAAAATACCATTCAACAGCATTTACAAAACTAACAATGGTTCATTTTGCGTTTCATCGTGTATTAATTAGAATTGCAATCGTTGTTACAGCCAATTATCAAAAATTTTGAGTAAAATATGATAACAAAGATATTTTATAAATGATCGGAAATATTCTAAATATCCTTCTTATCTTAGATTTTATCTTAGAAGACCGGAAAGTTCTATAAGTATACTATCAGTAGGCAGCAATCATCGATATTTCTCCATAAATTTGCTAAGTTTTCGGTTTTAGAATTTTATCATTTTAAAATTTACATCAATGTTTAACTATTAAATTAGATTGTGACGGAATGTCTTCATTAAAACACGTAAATGATAAATTTCAGGAAAGATATGAATATGAGATATAACGGTTATCATTTGGAGTTAAATGCTAATTTCTCTGCTAAAGCTTTGGAATGAATTTTCTAGCAAATTTTTGGATGAGATTATAGAAGTATGTAAATGTGGATAACAAATAAAGCTTTTATGACTATTAGATGAATCTATTTCAGTTATAAGCTAAGCATAATTTTTGTTTTCAGCTTAATCTAAATGCAGTTTTTCCTAGAATTGTTTTCATATATGTTTTTGTAAGTAATATTATTTTTGAAAAATTTCATAAAGCTACCATAGCATTAATGATAAATTTCAATGATTCGCTTCGGAAATTTTCGAAAATAATTGAATAATATCAGTACTACAGAAATAGGCTATAGTTCAACTTGGATAATTTGTAAAGCTTCTCAAAAACATTAAATTTTCGAAGAATGTTAAGCTAAATTCTTACCTGATGACTTCAACAGTTTAAGTTTCAAGAATCTGAACTGGCATAAAAAAGTTTTTTTTTTTTTGTTTTTTTTCTTCTTTGAAAAATGATAAACGTAGTAATTCAATAAAAAAGAAAATAATATAGCAGTAGACGTGTGAGAATGTTCTATTTAACCATAATTTTCATAACATTTTTTTTTTTTCCAACACGACCAATTTAGTTTTCCGTAACAGCGATGTTTGGCGATTATTACTTTATTCAATATATGCAAAAAATAATTTCATGAAAAATAATTTTGATAGCTTTTTCGCTGTAATGTTATTTTTCTAATGATATACGAAATAATAACATATCGAAATTTAATTCCAATTTACAGTTTTTTTGATGGAAAAATAGAACGATTGTTGCTGGTAGAGTGATTTATGATAAAGGAAATGGAAACGGAATGACTTTTGTTGGTAATAAGATCATAAAGGAAACGGGACAGTTGTTATTAGTGAATTGATCACAGAGTATTATAATTGAGCACAAATTAATAATTTTTTGCTTTCGTTATATAATCAACAAATAGGACATAAAACAATAAAGTATTGGATTTTTTAATATTATCCAAATGTGACAAATCCTTGTTTAAATTTCAATAAATCGTATGATTGAATTCTCCGAACTAATAATTCTGAAGCAAAGCAATTCCTTAACTGATCGCTAAACACTGAGTTGTTTTGCAGGTATCGGTAAATTTTCGTTTTGCGAAGATTTTCACAGAATTTTCCTAATCAATAGGATACAGTCCCATACAAATAATAAATCAATTGTCGGTAATTTCGATCGGGACATGATGCCAAGCATTGTTAAGCAACCCACGAATATTCCAAATTCCTCGAGCTGTATCCGGTTGTGTATTGTAGGAACGATCGGTTGCCTTGCAGACTAAGTCTAACTTTTTCACACCATCCGGAATTTTTATTGTTGATTTGAAGAAAGTCCACGACCACATATGATCCTTTAAAAAATTTTTAACTTAAATGATTGATTTATTTCTATTTTTCAAATGATATACTACGAAATTTTATTTCACTTTTACTGTAGCTAATCTAAATTCAAAATTCAGTTTCAGATTTGGATATCAACTGTAGAAACATACAAGATCTTGATCAGGATCCTGTATTAGCTGTGCAGCTTGCCACGTTTCACCACCATCCGTTGATACTTCCACACGTATGATACCACGTCCACCACCACTCCAAGCATAACCCATCACGTCAAACTGACCACTCGCTGCATGAAAAAATGAAATGAAGCAAATTTTCAGCACCATTATATTAATTGCTTTACTCATTATGATTATTACATTTTAATAAATTAATAACTATTGATTATTTTAGGTGAAGATGTAAGCTATTTTAGGATAGATCAACATTATGATACTATAAGACTTTTCTAAAAGATTTTTGATATTAATATTATAATAATATTTTAATGTCAGGAACACAAATTGATTATATTTTAACATATCCTAAGGCAAAGATTACCTATTTTCATTTGGTCAAATAAGGAAATTAGATTAGACAAAAAAGTTTGTTCTTACGAGAAATGACAAATAAATTAATTCGAAATGACGGGAATATCATTTGTTGAAGGGGAAAACATCAAAAAGTACAGCGTGATATTTTTGTTGGCGCAGATGGATAACAAAAAGCACTTTGTACCGGATAGTCTTGTATCGAAGGTACCAGTTCGAAATCTTGTTGATCAGTTGGACCAATAAATGGTGGAAGACCTCTAAAACACTAAATATCTTTGAATGTTTCTATGAATTATGATTCATGTATTATAATTAATTGTTCTTGATGTGATTTTTTCATGAAATTCAACTTGGAGATTATCATGAAGGTGGAGAATTGATAACGCTCAGATACAATTTGATGAATATTTTTTCAATATTCCAAGTAAAGCGACCTGTCATACTATCATGAGAAGATTAATCAATTCTAACCTAACAGCTTAATATAAAAAAATTCATTTGCATGAAATCTAAAAGATACACCACAAACTTCTTCCCGAAAAACTTCTACTAAAGTTATAAGCATGTAACATTGAATAACCACTTCAAGTTAACTATTACCATGTTAATTCATTTCAAAAAAGAAATCAAACCGATATTAAACGAAATAAAAATAAACTGGCTGATAGGAATAGAAATAAAAATTTATTTACATAAAATTTTGTTTTTATGTCACAGTCATAAATATGGAATTCAAATAATTTCACAACTAACCTATAATCTCTTCTCTGCCAATGTGATTTACTTTCTTCCTCACTAAGAATTATAGCGGAAAGGAATTTTACCTGACGTGCACCCACAATTCCTGCAAATTTGTCATAATTCAAACTGGGATAAATTCCAATCTTGAATAAACCATCGACTTTTTACTTATTAAATATGCAAAGAAAGCTTATGTCATGTTTATTTGCTTGTTTATAACTTTTTTTAAAAAAAAAAAATACTTACAACACTCATGTAACATTTATA
This sequence comes from Dipetalonema caudispina, assembly GCA_013365325.1. NCBI lineage: Eukaryota > Metazoa > Nematoda > Chromadorea > Rhabditida > Onchocercidae > Dipetalonema > Dipetalonema caudispina. The sequence goes on along the minus strand of JABVXV010000368.1, from coordinate 34,778 downwards.
TGATGCAAATTAAAGAAAATTAAATTTTTTTAAAAGAATTAAAATTTGTATTGCTCAAAAAATGTTTCAATTAGCGAAACATTCGACTGGTAGGAGCAAAAATTAATGGTAAAAATGATATAAATAGTGGAATGATTTCGTAGTTATTAACAAAATATCAGACTTATCCGAACATTTAATGCAACTGTATTTTTTGATTTGATAGGTAGCTAAATCGAAAATAAATCCTATGGGAATAGGTATCACTCATTGTTTAACAAATTATTTTAAATAAGCAAAGAATGGAACTATCTATTTGTTTGGTATAAATGATTGAAGAAAAAATAATTTTACAATTAGCATAATTATATATGTGATTGAACTTCTGATTGAGAAATTTCGGAAATGTTTACCTGGAGCAATCAATCGCATTGGATAACCATGATCTCGTGGAATATCTTCACCATTCATCTCATAAGCAATAATAACTTCATCTTGCATAGCTTTCTCAAATGTTATTGAAGTTTCGTAATTTTTACCTGTAATAATAATAATAATAGTAATAACCCTAAACTATAATTTCTTATCAGTAAATGTTTAGGGGAATTCGGGAAATTTAATCAGATCGATAAGAGAAATTTAGATAGATCGATTCCATAACTATATTGATGATCTTGAGATGAATGCAAAAAATTTTTATGTCTAAAATAGCATACTTCATGTATCAATATTCAAATCGTATACTTATACAACATATCTAATATTCTACCTTCACTATCCATATCAGCACCACGAAATATAACATGTTTGATACGTTTATCATTTGGATTTACACCTGCTTTCAACAGAACATCCTGAATAACATTTCAAATATTAATTCAAAAAAAAACCCCAAAAAAATTTAAATTAGATTTTATTCCAAAATTTTGGAATAAATTAAAAGGGTTTTTAGTTTCTCGAAAAAAAAAGAGAAAACTAATTTGCAAATTCTCACATAAAAATCAAAATCGTTCACTTTAAACTAATTTAACAAGCAAAAAAATGTTACTTTTAATCGTGCACCAGTCCATTTTGCATTACCTATTGCCGTACTTTTCCAGTTCAATCCTTGAACCTAAAATTGAACCTTTTTTTTCTTATTTTTTGCATATATCATTGTTATTCATTGTAAAATGAATTTGATGATATTTATGAAATTATGATCACCAAAAATTGTTGCATGATGTTGGTGCGACATTAATATTAGACAGAATTTCTCTTTCTTCCTTTTTTTTAATCTTATTCAAATAATTCGAAATTACTGCTAACAATTAACAATCGTAACAATTGGAAAAAAATTCAATAGCCAAAAATTGACCATCCAAAATTAATATCGATCAAACAAATAAGGTGAAAGTAGCAAAATTTTACTTTTTTCATCATATCCATTTCACTGCGACGATTACCAGCGCATTGCAAAGTGACGTTAACGGATACACACGCAAATTCACGTTTTAGATCATCCAATGAAAGAGTGAAAGGTTGACGGACGGAAATACCATCGATTATTAACTTATGCTTTTTTGCGTCAATCTGCCTACGAAAAGCATAAAAGAGACATTTTTCATGATGGTTTCAATTTTTTGAAAATAGAAATAGGTAATTAAAATAAAAATGAAAAAAAAATTCACAGTTTTAATGAATTTTCATTACTGACCAATGAATCAGTTAAAATGCTATGTTATTTAAATTATTTTATGTTAACTTTATGCTATGATTTCTAAATTTTTGGCTTCATTATATGCAAAAATATTGTGTAATTACTGACAACAAATTATTTATTAGTTGAATTATCAAGCTTTAAATCCAATCTAGAAAATACGTGAGTAAAAAAGTATGAATTTCGCCAATTTTTTTTAGCAGAAATATTTTTTAAACTAAATTTTTAGCAAAAACTTACTTACATTTGGTACTGGCATATGATTTCGAACATAAAATAGATCATTGGGTGTGTAAAAATTATCCATTATCAATTCTACCGGAGTTTCAGCATTGAATGGTTTTTCAGATTTTACGATCAATGCTGGATGACGCTTCGGATCATTGCGATACGGATCATTTTCATCCTGACGAAAGCAAATGTTTGAAAAAAAACAAAGCATTTCTTGTTTTGTAAAGTAAATAGTAATATGATGTTAGGAAAAGAATGTGTCATTGTTAAATTTTTCAGATATTTAAAGTTGTAAAATTGAAAGTATATAGCATATAATACTAAAGCTTTTTTGGCAGTTTTATTTAGGAAATATTTAATATTATATTAATTTTTTCAAATGAAAAGTTGTATTCATACTTATGCATTTTTGTGATAGATGCGATAAAATCATAGTGTGATAAGATAAAACCTTGAATTCGATGATCATAATATCTCGCTTATCCAAATTGCCAATCCTTAATTCCTCTAATATTTCGAGTGTCTCTGGAGTTAGATGTTGTTGATAGATATTCCAATATGGATCAATGGGACCTCCTGCAGCTAGCAGTATCTTATCACCGCCTGGATGATTTTGAACGAAATTCGTAATATCATACACACCCTGGAAAATTTTACTCAAATATGAAGATGTCAAAATAATGAGAAAAACAAAGAAACTTAGTCCGTGATAATTTCGTATTTTTTCAAATTAATTTTTTTTTCAAATTACCAAAAATAAATTCTTAAATGTCTTCAGCAACAACATATTACGAATGCTTGTGATATATCGATACTTATGTATAAGTAAGCAATAAATATTGATTCAAATTCTATACTATACTTGAATCAATTTCTTAAGTTTTTCTCATTTTTTTTTTTTTTTTTAAATTTAGAGCTTATAATTCATACGTCATAGACATTAATAGAACATGCAACAATTATGTAAATGATAACTCAGTTGAATTAATAATTTTATAACCTATTTATATTTACTTGATTTTAACCGGTATTATAAAAGTTATCATCAAAAATGAAATTTGTTTTTTCCCTAAAAGTGTCTCGCATTATTTGACTAAAGTTAAATAATTAAGTAAGTAATAAATTAAATGTTGCAATAAACAAAAAAGAATAAATTTAGTTTAAAAATAAACAAGTGATATGTAAATAAATATCAAGCACTGACTGATACAATAATTAGTAACATCAAAGATATGATATGTTAAAGTGAATCATTGAAAAATTACTAACCCCTTGAAAAGTTACCCAAATACTTTTGGCATCTTTTCCATGTTTTCTCACTTCCTCCATTCGATAAAAGGGTAAATCATTTCTTCTTTTAATTTTTATATTACTTCTTGCATCAGTATATCCTATTCCAATCATATGCTTTAGCAGTGTTGCACCACCAGTCAAAGTTAATAAACCAAAACAACCAAGCAAAATCCATCCTTTCGTATCATTTTCAGGATTTTCTGCAAATTACTAATTTCTGTTCAATCAATCCAGTTTGTTGACCGTATGTCTATCACTGAAATATTCCGAAATGCACAAATATTCATCATGAGCAATACCGAATAGTTCGATAATTTGGATAACATTCAATATGATTAGTATTGATTAATCAAATGATCATGATGATATTAAGTATGATTGACATTGACAGTAAATGATTAGATGATTCTCATGATAAGATGGACAAAAGCGCTTTCATAGATTAGCATTAGAGCTATCAATCAACTTGAAAGACTTTTAGTTGCCAATTTTTGATCGTAACAAATATCCAGTTTAAATATTTCTTGTTTATAACTTCTTTGGTTATAATGTGAAATCCTCATTATATTGTTGAGCGAATATGAGATTATCAAAAAAAAAATTCTTCGAAACACCAAAAATTCAAATTTTCTTCTATTTTCTCAAAGAAATATTTATTTAAAAAAAAAAAAATGAATGGCATAATATACTTCGCATGTAATCAATCGTGCAAACTTTTATCTTTGAGAAAAATTATGGAAAAATTTGTGCGAAATATGCAATCTACTGCTTAATGAAATGGAATTTTGTTAGTTTGAAATTAATAACTATTTCTACTCAAATCATTTAAATTAGACTTAGATAAAAGACCAAAAGGTCAAAATGTATTGTAATAGTAGAAAAAAAGAATAAATCATCAAACCTGGTGGTATCAGTGATATCTTTGATGGATCATTCAGTTGATGATGTTGTGTGGTAGCAATTTTAGCATGATGAACACTGACGACAATATATTCATATTTCAATTGTCGACATGCTATCATAGTATTCCGAAGCCACATTACCTCTAAAACGATTTATTACAATTTAAATGTAAATGAAAAAAGTTCAAAAAAAAAAGACTGGAAAAGTTTAAGAAAAAAAAAAAACTTTTCCAATATTATGAATATGAATAACGATAGCTATTCTACTACGAAATTAGTTACTAAACTTTTTATTTTTACACTGGCTAGAAGAAGTGAACAGTAAAATTGCAAAATCCCATGGTACAACGTTTGATAGTCAGGAAAAAGCTGGTAATAATATTGGTACCAATAGTTTTTCTTTTTCGTTCCACTTTTCCATCATTTCACCGATAAACTATCTTACTTATTCATAAGTCTTGAATTAAGACTACTGATACTATAATTATTATCATTACGTTATTATCACTCTTAAGATAAAGACAGGAAATTATCACAAAATGGGTAATTCTGGAAAAAAAATTAAGCAAAGTTAGGCAAAAAATGAATGAGAAATTTTTCTATTATTGATTTTCTTTCATTAATTTGATGTTCTCGTAGAGATGCGTCCAATTCGATAACAGCAGCATGATCGAATTTAGTGAAATTAAATATTTGAAAAACACACATTAAAAAAATATGGGCGATAGCGAATGACAACGAAATGAGAAAAAAAACCATTTGTGTTCATTTTCTTCAATAATATTTAGTGAATGATAAAACTAAGTGATTACTTGAAATGTGTATTCATTTTATACATCAGTGAAGGTATTAATATTATCTACAAATTTTTGAAACTAAATATATAAAAGTTTAGAAATAGCATTATTGATTGATTTGTAAGAATATGTGATTTAAAAAAAAAAAAAAAAATTGAAAATTAAAAGCAATCTAATGTATTTCAATTATCATTTGGTACTAAAAATTATTCGAAGAGCCGGTAAGCAAATGATGGAATATTTTGAACGAAAGCAATCTTTCCATATGATCATATTAGCATATTTTTTGTAGAATTGCTTTTTTATATCATATTTCATAAAATTCATTCCTTACAAAAAAAAAAGAATCATCAAATGCTGATAATTGATATTTTGCTCTTACAGTTATTAATAATTATTTATTTGTTTTGAATCTTTCATTAACAATAATTACTGACAGTTTTACTCCTTTTACTATTAATAATTACTAATAATTTTACTCTTACAACTATTAATAATTATTTATAGATAATAGAAGATCGTATTAAAGGATAATAAAAGTTCATACATGTAATATACAAAATAGAAAGAATGTACATGTATGATACGTATGACTGAAACCGGGACGTGTTATTTTGGTAATACATGTGACATGTTTCGGAATTTCAACGTTTAATGGAAGAAGAGAAGTTTTGTCGAAAAATTTGATTTTTGAACTTTGTTTTCGGTTTAACAGAGAATGTAAACCATTATTGAAAGGGATGATGTAGTTTGGTTTGTTTTTCATATTTGCGATCTCCAAATTTGAATTTCGTAATCTTATTTTCAAACAGTACGAATTATATATCATAACACTGTTCAATATGGATTTTTTTTTTTTTTTTTTTTTTGAGAAATCATTTGACTTTATCAGAAGGTATAATCTGTTTCAAGTTATAATTTCATGCATTAATACACATTTATGAAATCTATTGATAATCTGTGACATATTCCATGAGAACAAATAAACAAAAAATCTGATAAGCAGAACAAAATGATAGTTTTATGTTTACAATTTACAATTTCATGATCAAACATGCATTAAACGATCACTACAACTATAAATTAATATGGCAATGTAAAGAAATATAGCAATAATTTAGATTGGAAAATGCATTTAAGCAAGCATGCCATTTTGTATCATTTGATAAAATGTCGAATAAGTTCCATTGGTAGCGGAAAAATTATCGTCGAATTCTTTTCAGCACTAAATTACAAAAAAAAAAAAAATCTTGAAATTTTATGCTGAAAAATTAATTCAATTGTCAGTATTAGTAAAAATCTCATTCAAAAAAAATTTGTATCAAATTTCGTAAGAAAAAAAATTCTGAAAAATTAAATTTTGAAATCAAAAGATATAATGATTGATAGAAGTTATTTTATTTAAAGAAAAGATTTTTTTTTCAAAAAAAAAAAAAAAAAAAAAAAAAAAAAAAAACATACGCGACACTACTGAGTGTTTGCAAATAGCGTAATTGCAGTGCTGCAGGCGATTCTGATATAGTTAATGCTGCTTCTTGAAGGGAATGTGATGCTTTTTGTTCACCTTCCGCTGCGATCACCTGCAAAATTTGATATTGTTATTCGAAATCGATGCATAAATATGATGTTAACAATTTGGGGAAGATGTTAACAGTTGAAAACTTCAAGCTATATGTCAAAAAATATGCATTTGTAATGTTTGGAAAAAGCTTTAAAAGTGATTAATTAAATTTGAAAAAAGTTAATTAAAGAAGACATTTTGATTATATTTAACATTATTTAGCATATATTTGCTTCACAAAAATGTTGAAATATTTGACAGCAATTTCTTTTTAATATTAGTAAAATAAGCATAAAGGCTTATCTTTCATAGCTGTTTCTATTTATATTTTATTTTATTTCTCTTCGAATAAATGATAACCTTTTCTTCTTTTCTAAATAAATAAGACAAGAGAAAGAAAGAGAGAGAGAGAGAGAGAGAAACCTTTGCTCTGGCTTCACGTGTTGCTTCCGCTTCAGCAGCCATTGCACGCTGTAGTTGTATCGGAAGACGGACATCTTTTCTGAAATAGCTACAGCTATTTCAGAGAAAGGACGATGAATGATTCGATCAGGGTCACATTGATATTGCAAGAAGGTAGCGGAAATGGATGTAATAGTTTGATGGATCGTATATACATACCATCATAACGATGGGAAAAGAAGATGATTGATAACTACGGCAACAGTTAGCAAATGTAATCCTACAAAGATTGAATTGCCTGCCAAATGATTTTTGATTTCAGGGAATGATAAATAGCTTAGGGAAAATGAATTGTTTGCAACAAAAAATCGACGATCATTTTTGATGAATGATTGAAGTGCCAATTAGTAAAAATAAACGATAAAATAATGTACATTTCAACTCTTTCCACTTTGATTCCCCACCTTTCCGTAACATCGTCCAAGAGTACCTGAAAAGAAAAAAGAAAATTCATAATGATGATCAGTATTTAGTAAAAATATCCTGATATTTATAATCAGGTTAAGTTATGAAAACATACATTAAGATGGAAAGGTTTATCGATTTAGATATCACATGATGTCAAATGAAATTGTAATCGAGCTGAGATCACTGAAGAGATTATGTATCACATAAAGATACCTGTCAAATATCTTCCAAAGAGAATGAAATTTGAGAGAGAAGAGAGCAAATTATATGTTTTGGAATATCCCTTACGACTATTCCAAATATTATTATTAATATTTTTACTATATTATTACCATGTGACAGTTTTTCTGAGTTATTTTAGGTCTTAAAATTGATTCCACATTTCCATCTTCTATTTCTAATAAATTTTTATTGCAAAAAGTATGGAATTAACCTGCATAGATAATGCGATAGCATCACGATCGGATAAAATCTCCGATAGGCTTTTGGTACCAAGCATATTGCGCAACGTTGTTTGTGCCAGTAATCTGGTAGAATGATGGACATTTTCCACATTTGCCACTGATATAGTAGCATTACATATCCGGTAGTATACCACCGCATCTACACTTACTGTTACGGAATCCTTCGTTAGGATCTGAATGACAGATAATGAGAAGATGATGAAAATTGAAAGAACAAAACTATAAGATATACAACGATGTATTGCTTTGAATCATCATAATGATTAATTATCAGTGATATTAGATGTAGTAATTCATTGTGTACCTCTTGCAAATATATCACATATATGTTTCAGTGACTGTTTAATTTCTAATGAGCTATTCATCAATCACTTTAATTACGCAATCATATTTAACAAATTATTTTAGAAAGTATAAGAGGAAAACACTGAAATAAACAAGGTAGTAATTATTATTAAATTAATTAAAGTAAATGGGTATAAGCAAAATAAACCTCCTGCGGTGGTACATTGAATGATACTGTGCGTAAATCCACTTTAGCATATGACTCTATACATGGTAATACAAAAAATATTCCTGAAATTAATTAATGATACAAAGATCCGTTAATCAATCATTCTGAATAATTTTCCAAGGGATAAAAGCATAAAGTTTGATAGCAATTTTTTGATTCTAAATTTGAAAAAAAAATTTTCTAACTATACCTGGACCTTTTGCACCACCTCCAATTAATCGACCCAACCGAAATATCACAGCTCTTTCATATTCTCGTGCCACCTAAAAATAATATTCGATAAATTTTTCAATATCAAAAAATTTTCACTTTTATATCCTTCTGCGTTCTTTTATTCTTTCAAAAAAAAGAAAAAAAAAACTTTTTTTCATCAAATCTAAAAATACTAACCTGTAATTTCTAATTTAAACACTAATAATCCTTTTGAAGAGATCTTTAGAATACAATGGATTACTAAATCGAAAAATTTTGATTAATAATGAAATGTTACCTTAAGACAGAAACAAACAGATATGGGAAATGTAGAAAAGAATATAATCCAAGTAAGCATAATGACAAGCCATCCGCAGAATCCAACGCTGCTATCATAAGTATCCGCTAAAATGAGATTAGTATTTTAAAAATATAATAAACATGCAAAATATTACGCAAACAGAGAAAATTTTTAAATTAACAGAAAGAAAATAGATTTGCTTTTTTATCAAAAAAAAGAAAAAAGAACTTCTTAAAAATATTGTAAAGAAGAATTTCTTCGAAAAGATGCAATAAGTTTTAATTGGCTGTTTATTTAGATACTTAATTATTTTTATCTATCACTTATTATTGTTTGAAATTTTCGGATTTTTTTCTTTTTTTTTTTTGTTGGTTTTAATAATTTTTTCTATCATTTCCTACTTGCTATAATAGTATCTGATAAAAAAAAAAAGAAATCCCTTGACAATTATTTATTAAAATTGTCATTGTTTTACAATTAAACATTTCGAAATTTACAACCAATGATGAATAAGAGTTTCACTGTAATTGTTGTATAAATCAGATACATCGAAATTTGCGATCAAGTGGTACTTTGTATTGTTGAAAGAACAATTTGAACTTGATCAATTTATTCCGAAAGAGAAAGAAGCCACAATAAAATGTTTGATACTGATACTATTTGTTCAAGATAAATAATTCAAAAAATTTGAATTAAAAACGGAAAAATAAAAAAATGAAGAAACGCTAATCAATTTTCTTTGAATGTTTTTATTTTCAAATAACTATTATTTCTAAGCTAAAGAAATACCTAAACATTCATTGCAGTCTATAATTTTACTACGATATATGCGTGTCATATAACTTCATTTTACGATAATTGCAATTAATGTTATTCACCTTCTTGCATGGCCATATCACCCTTATATTGATATTTCATCAATAAATTCTATCTTCGCATTCTGATTGCATGCAATCCCATGGCCTAGCTTTTATTCTGCACACAATTTCTGGCCAAGCTTTCATCTTTTCTAATGCAAAGCAATTTTATTTTTAAATTATTTCTACGGGTCTTAATCAAGTCGAAGATATAGAAAGATAAAAATTTTTGATTGTATTAAGAGTAATGCTATTCGAATTGATGGGAAAATTAACATGTTGCTACTAACTACTTCCGGATAATTGATTTTTAACTTAAATTTAAATGGCTTGTTACAATAACACTTTCCACTTCACTTTGTAGCTCTTTTTCGCATTTTTTAAAGTATATCAGGCTGAATTGACGGATGAAAAAAAAAAATGTACATTGAATATTTGATGTGGATAGTTTAAAATGCTTCAATTTCTATCTCATTATTATGAGCTATATTTTAATATGTAAAATTTTAAAATCTACAAAAGAAATTTAAAAGGAATAAATATGAATAGCTAAGCATAGGCAATTGAATATTCATAGAGCATGATGATTGCTATACATTAACCTCTTCATGTATAAATGTTTTAATTCGGGAACCGGAAAGAAAAAATTTTTCTCATCCTGATGCAAAATGTTTTCTAAACTTGAACAAAGCCTCTGTGTTTGTGTTTCAATAAAATGTTTATAAATATTAAATTTGCTCAACTCTAAGTTATACAATCGAAAAAAAGTCGAATTATTAAACGTTTAAGTCATTTTCATAAAATATGAGCTGAAACACGAAATTGATTGCATACATATTCTTGAATTTTCATTTTGAAAAATTATATTATCGTTAATTACTTTTGAAAATCATTCATCACATGAAATATAAATATGAATTTAAATAAAAATTGACCTGTAATAATGTAGCAGTGAGAATAAATACTTGAAAGTATATGTAAGATTTTTAAAGTTTTTTGCGAATCGGCATAAGGATATAATGGGAAATATATGAAGAAATAATTTTTATATGACAAAAATTATGTTCAAGTACTTTTTTTGTTATAAACGGAAATTTTCAAACTTCAAACTTTTTTGATTTCCATCTTCTTATTAAATCCTTTCATTCTTATAGTTCCAAATTATCATATCAGCAGAAATAAAATCTTTTTTTTTTAAAAGAAAATCAAGGCTATTTCATCCATTTATCAATTGCAGCTTTTGCTTTTCTAAATTACCTTCTTCAATCCATTTCTTTATATCAAATCATAAAAATAGTAAGTAAATCTGAATGAAACTATAATTCTTCAAATACTTTAACAGGTTATGAGCAATTTGTCGGTCTTAGTTCACAAAAGTTTCATTTCATTTAATTATTTTCATATTCTGAAATTGATTTGTGCAAAAGAAAATTGACTCGCTGAGCTATGAAATTACAAAAGAAAACTTGGAATATTTCGTTTGAAAAAATTTACAATAATTAAAACTAAATGAGTCCATACTTTTAATGAAAATTACATTAAAATTATCAATAACACCAAAACTTCAGATAATTCAATAAGATAGATTTTTGATTATGACTTAATTGTCTAATTAAGTATACCGAAAAGCAACACAATATGTACTATAATTATTAAACGCTTAGCTAATTGATATTAACAGATTTATTTCGATCTCATTGTATTTTGACTGTATTCAGAAGTTATACGATTGTTTTAACCTAATCAAATATTGATTAGTTAAGAATGACGATAAACTTACGATGAGCATTTTTTGGATAGTATGATAATTTCAATTGCGCCAATGATTGTCGCCTTAGCTCTCGTTCTTCCTTAGCAAAAATTAATGGATTTAGGGTAAATCGTCGACTCATACGTCCAGCAGATGATTTTCGTCTTTCAAAATCGTTATTCATATCGTAATCAGAAGCTTTAACACCAATTAATCTATTACGATCTGAAAATTCATGCTAACTTTACAATTATTGTCCTTTATTTCCTCTTCTTCTTCTTATCTGGATCAAATGAGGATGTGAGGAGAAAATTGAAATAGTGTTAATGATAGTAGATTGAAAATTAAGCTTATCCTCCCTCGATATACTGATGATATATAAAACTAAACACCGTCAGCTGGTGCTAATCTTTGCTTCAATAACTAATATTTTGCTTGCATTGAAATTTATATTTAATAATATAATTTAAAATAAAAAAAGGAAGAAAACAACTTAACAATAAAATAATCCTTAATTGTTCAAAACGAATATTACGATTACATTTATTTTCATTCAAAAAAAAAAGAAAAAATTCTGTAAATTTTTCCCAACAATAATTAGCACAAGAAAAAAAAAAACAAAAAACGACCTGTACATTCTTTTTAAATGTCTATTTCTCTGATTGCAATAAATTGTTATAATTGAAAATTAAATTATCAAAATGGCAGTTGTACCGAGCAGTAACAAAATGAATGGAAATAATAGATAAACGATTGAGAAGCTAGGAAAAATTAGACGACAGATAAATAAACACGACGGATGGAGGTGATCGTTGAAAATAATCTGTTGGAAGAGCTTAAAGCGATATATATATATATATATATATATTTCCGCCGTTAGTCAGAAAAAAAGAAACGACGAAAGTTTGTGAGTTTTTTGATTAAATTAATAGATTCAGTAAATTTCACGCAAAAGATAAACGGTTCCGATATTAGTCAGGAAAAGAAAACTTACGCATTTTTTGATTTTGTCAAATTCTGCAAATATCAATGAAACAAATATTCGTGTTATATTCCTTTTGTTTTTCCTTTTCTTTTTTTTCTGGTTTCTTTTTTTAATTTCTTGAATAGCGATGGTAGAATATTTTTCGGGTAATATGGCTGAAATGTAAAAGTTTTTATTAGATCATTTTCTCTAAATTTTAAAATATATTTTATATTTAAATGCTAACCTTTGAAGTGGGAAAAGCAATAATATGGAATAATAATGCATCAACTTTTATACTTATATGAATTTAAATTAATAATTTAAGAACATGTCATATTTCAAATGAAATATATGAAATTCAATCAAGGAAATTGCAAAACAAATACGATGAATTTTATTTATTTTTTTCTAAAATTTTATGAGCTTCAAACGTTTAGATTCTGAAGCTAAAAGAACCCAACGGTCATTATTAATACGAAAACGATAATTCCTAGGCTATTACAAATCATCGGACAATTAATGAGATATGAGTTAGGTGAATAATCCTTATTGATGTTAATGAAATTATTTGATTCCAACCATGACACTTTATCCTGGCTTTATTTATTTGCAAACTAGGCAAAACACTTAATTTTGAAGTAAATTAGTTAGAGTTTTTTGTTGAAAAAAAAATCTATGTTCAAAATTTAAATTTAGTTAAAACTTTTTCAAATAAGAGAAAAAATTTTTATTTGAAAAAGAAATTAGCAAAAATAATGAAGTTAACGCTAACTATTACATACATTATCTGGCATTCTTAAGCCTTAAGAGGAATGGCATTTTAACTGATAATCGTCCAAAGAATTTTGAATTATCAACTGTGATAATCAGCTCCGCCATCGATGTGTACAGATATTTTGCTATTAAATATTGCATACAGATAAAATTTTAAAAATTAACTTTATAAACTTCTAAATTTTATAGATGGTAATATTTCCATCCCTAATCATTCAATCATCTTGCCGATCTTCTTATGATCATTTGCCATGTAACTGTTATCAAAATAATAAATATTACTATTAATTTGAATTTTGTCACTACGTTGTATTATTAAAAAAATTTTTAAACCGAAGAAAGAAAAGAAAAAGTAAGGCATTTTTCTATAAGTAATTAAAGAGAGTAATTAAAGGAGAAGTAGTTATGAACATTCTCTGGAATATTTATACTAAGTATATATTTTTTTTTTTTTTACACAGAGAAGCTAGCCAAGATTAATTACAGTAGTAAATAAGAAATTTTAATAACATATAAATATAGCTCATATAAATGATTTTATTGTATCGTAAATATTATTATTTGGTTATGATAAGATAAAAATAAGAAATGTATACTGCTGTAAAAATAATTAATAATAAACTCTAGATTGAAAGATACAATATTTAATCTCATTTTGAAATTTCATCGCTCTCTTTAACAATAAAGTTTTATAATTATAGCTTTCCGACATGAAAAGTTTAGATTGGACAATCTAAAAATAGCAATGATTGTTAATGAGTAACGAGTTTAGAATAAAAAAGCTTATTATTATTTGCTAGCTACATTCTAGAATGTAAAACTAAATTATCGTATTGTAGAAAAGAAAAAAAAAAGAATTGATTCAATTTTAAAGCTTTGAAATAATGACGAAATTTCCAACTTTTGTCTTCTCAAATAAAGTCCGATCTAAATGATAACTTATACTAACACCAAGCTATAAGTAACAGAATTTTAAAACAAGCTAAGAAACCTATATTGAATTGATTTAGGTTATTTGAATAAGAGGCTTAAACTGGCTCAGCAATGTTTTGATATACATTAGTTTAATATGACGATATTAATATCGATATTAGTAAAGTGTTATAAAATATGTAATATTTCAACACGTTTAAATTTCGTAAGAAACAATCGTTCATTTCATTTAATGCATTCATTTATTGATTTCAGTGACCGAACTGATTTAATGCAGTACGATATTTGCTACCAGTCGGGTCCGAAATAATTGAAATTATTCTTATTTCACATTGCGATATATTTTAATATATGTTCCAAGATGTTACTGTAAAGCCTATATGTAATACACTAATACATACGCTATTTATGTTGCGTAATATATATACCGTAATACTTTATATACAGTAATATGTATTGTACATAACATGTACCGTAATATATACAATATTTAATAGCTAATCTATAAGCATTATTATAACGATGCTTCTAATACTAATGGAAAGTTTCCAAGATTTATGCTTGCATAATTAAGACAAAATCAATTGATATAATGGATTTAATCAGATAAATTAGTTTTTGATTACGTCACGCAATATTTTAAAAAGAGCACGCAACAAGTTAACATTTACACTATCCGTTTTGAGCGTATGATGTATTCTGTGCTTGGTATAATTTTCTACAACTTTATTTTTCCATTCTTTATTAGCTTATAAATCGAATTTTTAAATTAGTGAGGCTGAAAAATAGGAAATAATTAAGTTAATGTAATTAGTACATTTATTTGAGGGAAAAATGACAAGTATTTGAAAGATATTTAAAAGTTTTAAAAAATAATATAGAAGAGAAAATAAATGTATTTGGTAATGGAAGATTTAAGTATCGATACTGCTTAAAATATGCTGGCACCAATTGGTCATTATATTTAAAAGTCACTTGATAAGTAAAGATTGATTCAAATATCCAAGAATAGTGAGATATTCACCATTTTTTTTGTTCTTCATCAAACCAGATGGAGTTGCTAAGAAAGTCATAGCAACTTAATAGCCTGAACATCTTGAAATTGTTAAAACTTTTATGATGGATAAATTCATATCATGGTCAAATTCCAATTCCTGCTATTTCATAAACACCAGACATTTGTGTGAAAAATAAAAATAAAATAGTCAAAAATATTGTTAAACTACATGATCTTCAGAATGAGAAAATAATTTTAAATAATTTTGAAGTGACTAAATATCGAAATGAAATTATATTTAACAGGTAAATTAAAGTATAGCAGAAAGAATCGCTGCAAAATTGCAATTTGATAATGAAAAATCGGCAAGAAGAAAAATAGGAAAGTATCAAGCAAAAGAAATACAATATTAATTTCACTGCAATTAACACCTGTTGGTTATAGATTCTGAAAATTGAAAATGCCTCAATTGATATGAATCTTTTTAATATCACAGTACCTGTGTACAGGTAGATCAGATATAAATATGAGTTGATGTATGAATATAGCAAATAAACAGGCTTTAATATGGTGAAAAAAGACTGTTTTTTTTTGAAATATGAGTTTTAATGGGGCACTAAAATTTGCATTCATCTGCTATTAGATTTTAATTGAATTTGTTAGAAAATTGAACGTTTTTTTTTTTTCAATCTCCTACAAGTATCTATTCTCTGAATTGCATTTTTCATGCATTTGCATGCTAATAATCTGGTTGCAATTTTCAGATGTCACATCAATAAAAGAAGATGAATACTCATTTTTATATTCGACAAGGACATGCCTTCAGCTAATTTCAGTCTCAATGCTAACTTTATTTTGAATTAATGACAGACAGCCGTCCAAATCATTGAAATGATGAGATGAAAATTCATTAAGATACTTTGAATATGAAGCTGTATTGTTTTCTCATTTACATAATCATGTTGTATATTACATTAAATATTATCAAAATATCAATTAAAGATGGAAATATTCAAATTGAGAGATTAGTTGATTATTGATATTTAGTAAAAAAATAATCTATTATTATTAGTAATAGCATCATTACGAACATTTAAGCCCTCTTTGTTGCAATCTAATCTTTCTTCCGGTATTTTTTCAATACTTATTCCCATTGATATTTATTTATGTATGATACTATCAATTAAGATGCTAATTGAAATAATTATATGCCTATAAAATAGGTCATTTTTTTCTTTTCTGTTTCTAAATCTTTTTTTTAAAAAAAAAAGATTGGTAAAAAGAAATTGATTCTTTTCTGCTTGCTATTTATCATTTTTGCTACTAATTGACATATTTTTTGAAAATAAAAACCTAAGCAACTAACAGTAGTACTATCAGTACGTCTTGTACTTTATTACTTCCTCTTCAACATAATAAACCCACAAAAAAAGCTTTTATTTGAAATTTGTTTTATTATAACTGAAAACTGAAATTCTGCTCATCTTCATAGCTTTTAATTTAGTCAAATGTTGCTAGTGCTATTTTTAAGCATTCTAAATTCATATAGTTATATTACACTAGAAATACCTCTCTAACAATATTTGAATGAATTCTCATGTCACAGAAAATTGATTAGCATATAAAAACATTACTAACTATAAGTGTAAAAAAGCATCAAAACTAAATACTTTGGCTAATTAACATTTAATATATATTTCAAATTTTTTATTTAAAAATGTATGATATTAGTCAAACTTTTTTTTACTGAGTTAAATATTTCACATTTGGATGTTTTGTAGAAAAAATTGTTTATTTAAATTTCTATGAATTAATTATGCTATCTTCTTTTTGTTTCGTTTATCATCGAAGGTTAGTATTTGGATCCAAAATGCTTTAGGATAAGTATTCACTTTACACTTTGATATAAATTTGAAATATGTCTCCGGAATCTTTCAGGAAAAATACGAATAAAAAAATATACAGTGAAAACTAATTCCATTGACATTAATGTTGAAGAATGGGACTAAATTGAAGGCCGATAACATTGTTCAAACAAATCTTTGCTATGATGTTAACATTTCTAATATTATTTAATTAAAAATTGAGAAATTGTCGCCACAAGTATCAATTATCTCTAATGATACTTATCAACATCAGATCAATCTCTTGCAATTACTTACCAAAATAATTAATCAAAAATTTGGTTGTTCCATTAAAAAGTATGAAAAATATTACTTTTGCGCTATCAGCCAACGTATATAACACTTATAATAATAATAGCATAAAAAATTAGAGGAAATAGCTGCCATTTCATACAAACTGAAAATCTTTTCAATTTAATAACGGCAAATTTTATTACGAACAAAGTTTCAGGGAAGTGAATAGTGATTAAGCAACTAATCAAAGTGAAATCATCCGCGACATAAACGATAAGAAAATATGAAGTTTGATTCAATATATTTCAACATTATCATTTGGAATAATTCAGAACTTCTGTACTCGACATATTTTTAAAAGTAAATCACTGACTGTTATGTTAGATAATTATCTTCAGCATTAATTAGCTCCAACGAAAGAAATGTTATAATGCCTGCCGAAATTTAAATAATTCGAAAATTTTGTAAAAATCCTAAGGAACCAAAGCAACTTGAAGTGATACTTCATCTTGGACAAAAGGACAAGATTTGTCGATTATGGACTCATGAAATTTTAGCTTTTTAAATGTCGTTTCGTCGTATTATATTCTTGCAAACTATTTTAGTAAAATTCACAAATATTCTGATATAAAACTAATGTATAAAGTAGTAGATAATGGCTTATGAACAAATGAAGATTTGATCAATATTTATGATATCGAAGTTTGGGGAAATCTTAGTTTTACGAATATACTTTATCAAAATGATAAGAACTTAAAAAAGACGGAGGGAAATTTGAGCGAACAATAAATAATTTATAAATAAAGAGTGCTTTCTTTGAATGAAATTTCGTCGAAGCATTATTTCATTCTTCTAAAACCAGAATTTTGTGAAGTGAAATAAACAATTTATATTTTCATTTCAAGACATTTCCCTTTGGAAAGTATTTTTTTTTTTTAACTTTATTTAATGAGTTATCGATTAGCCGAGGCATGAAATTGCTAATTTAAATGTGGTACTTTTTAAATTTATTTACATAGCTTCAGTTAGCGACGATTGGTAGAAATAAAATTAAAAACCACTGAAAAATAAATTAATAAACAAAATTAGCAAAAAAGAAGTGGTCGGATTATGTGAATTAATTATATTATAACAAAAAACAAGAATAATTTTCTAGTATAAAGAGGGAAGTGTTTGGATTGTATATATTTTCTTCAATTAATCATTTGGATGAATTAAAAGTTTGTCGCCTTATTTTATTTTCTTTTCCAATTCGCAATGAAATAAATGGAGCGATACGGCTTTTTTCTAGGCCTTAGGATACTTGAGGCACTTTTTCTAAGTGTATTTTTCTTGTTATTGCTGAAATTTTATGGAAAAATAATTAAGAATTGAAATGGAAAGATTAGATTCTGTTTTTTTTTTTTTAATTCATCAAATTTTCCCTAATTAATCATCATTATTTCACATGAATTTTCTTTTTTTTTTTGTATAAAATATTTTTCTGAAAAATAATAATTTGTATAACATACTTCAATTCAATATAAATAGTTTACTTTTTTGTCAATTCATGAGTGAGAACTTTTCCCACTTCATAGTAATGAGATGTTGAAATCGTTTATTCCCTAAGTCCTAAAATTAAATACATTTGAAACAAATTGTCGCTAAATTAAATGATTCTCAAAGCATCTCATATGTCAAGAATTTACTGACTTATGCACCAAATAATTTAAAAAATATTTGATGTGAGAAAAACAGAGAGAAGCAAAAGATGTAATTTGCTTTTTTAAAAATAATCAAAATGATCGTGGTAAAATTCATGTATCATCAGTTTATTTAAAGTAAAATCATTCGTAGCTTAACAATGGTATTTCAGAAGTTCTGAAAAGTGACATAATATCTAAAAATAGCAATTAGATTACAAAACAGATAAAAGAGAAGAAATTAGTGGAATTAAATCATGTTTACAATGTTACTGTTTGTAGTCTTAATTGGAGATTAGAAATTAATTCAATTACTTGTTTAACTTTGTCAATTGAGAGTGAAATTTCACATGAATATACAAACAAAATTTTGGAATTTTTCATCGAAACTTTTTCCATGGATTTATTAAAAATTCCAATGTTCAATGAAGAAAATTAAGACAAAAGCTAAATATATGGTATAATTCTTCAATTTTCAATGTACGGAAGCAAAATTTCAATAATTCTCACTTTTCAGTCAATTATGACAGAAAGAATGCAATAGTTTGTAATTTACTGAAAAATGATTAAACAATTAGTAATGAAATTATTTTGTCCTCTGAATCTTGTTAAATTCTTACACCACAATGATTTGTCGCATAAGAAGAATTCGAAATTTCCAAAATTAAGCAATGTTACTTGTTTGAGAGACAAGTGCAAAATTTGGAAGTACAACTTTCATTTTCAAGATATCTTCAACTGGCCAATTTATCAAATGAATAATGACCGATGAAAGGACAAATAAGTGCTTGTAATTAGAAAGTCTAACATTGTTTAATAACTGTCAACTTCATAAAATGCATTATAAAGAGGAAATGTTTAAAGGCTAACGTGTATCTTTCTTTCTCTTTCTTTCTAATTAATTTGCACATTTTCTAACGATTTTTAAAATTAGGAAAAGAAAATTTTCCAGAAAAAAAAATGAAAATGCGCAAGTCTAATTTTTTTCAGCATTACAATTTACCTATACAAAACAGTATTTATACAATTATTGAATCATATTTGGAAGTCAAAATTTTCGTCACTAACATAGCATATATAAGTTTTATTGCCTTAAATTAGATTATAGTTTAAAATTTAATTATAATTTCTTGTTCAGGACAAAATTTTTTAATTTCAAAATTAAGATTAACTTTTACATTTACATGGTATATCCCTGAAACATGAATCGCTATTTAATATCTGAAAAATTAAAAATATAAGAAAGAATTCATAAGGGGAATATGAATCGGTTACATAAAAGCATTTTATGTTAGCTATTAAATTCTCTCATCCTGGTATATTCCCATGTGTAGTATCCCAAAATTTAAACGTAACTCTTTTATTGATAGTAGCTTCTTAATTTAGTCTTTTCAAGCTATCATTATGCAAAATATTAATAATGCTTAAATAACACACAGAACTTTTCCTCATTACTTTTTATAATCATCAGTAAAGCAAACTTAAGGGATTGCAGGGAAATTAAAAATAATACATATATTAAATAATAAATTTGGTATTTCAAATTATTTTCCTTATCATTATGGAAATCGATTTTCTAGACTAAATGGACAGCATTTCGAATTAATCAATCAATAATATATTTGCTAAAAGGTTAAAATACATGTATAATAATATGAAAGAAATGATACTACATAAATTTACATCTGCATCCAATACAGTTATCAATCAAAATCTGATATATGTAATACTTGAAAATGGAAAAGTAATGTTGAATTCTAAATAGTACTATTTAAAATTCGGTAATCTACGATAATTTATGAATAGGTATGAGGTAATGAATGATTGATGAAAGAAGTAACAATGATACTTTCAAATGCATACAGCTTGTTAATTTTGTAGAATGATAAAATACTAACAAATGAATTTAGAAATTCTGTAAAATGAATGATAAGAAGTGAATATTAATTTTATTTATTGCAAAAAATACATTTTTTCTTCTCATTTTAAATGTTTTCAACATCCTCTCATTTGTACTTTTATAGCAATATGAAATTCGTAAGCATCAAAAAAGAAACATAATATTGGTGAAATTCAAAAGAAAAAAAAAGCGAGTAAACCTTTTTTTCTGAACTGTCCTTTCAAATAATTTTTCCATCCATTCATCGGTAGCAGACATTTTTCGAATGTTAGGTATTAAGAAAATATCGCCGTTAGCAATTAGCCACTTGTGAGAATGATTGGCCTCTTATATTACGCGTAAAGTACCTCATTTTCTAGGCCCATTTTAATTTTGAAAATTTTGATGTCAAGTTAATAAAAGATACAAAAAGTATTTGAGAATAAAAACTTAAAAGGAATAAAAAACATTTAACTTATTAAATATTTGAAGTTTACGCATTTTGTTTCTTTTGATAATTTCTTTGCATTTTTTCGTTGTTTTTTCTTCATGATTGATCATATTGAAACAACAAAAAAAAAAAAAGATTAAAAAAAGAATGAAAAAAGACAAAATGTGTCAGCAAAAATATCTATTGGGAAAAGCAAAAAGATTAATAGTCTTTTCAGTCTGGGAAATCACAAATAATATTTATGACCATTTCTATTTCATATTTTAAATCCTTATTGCTTTATCGGATATTTCTACCAAAAAAATGTTCGAAATTGCAAGTTCCTTAAAATGATATATAAATCTCTTTTATTTCGCTAAATGATAAGTTAACATTCAACTTATTGCTCTGAATTTCATTTTTTTAAATTTATTTTAAACATTTCAATCATTTCTTTCTTTTTTCTAATCTGTCAGAATAATTTGATTGTTCATCAAATGTTTTTCAAACTAATAGAATTTTACTGATGCAATTAAATGAAATGTACTTTTAAAATTATGTCACATCATTTGGTATTCATTATCATCGTGATTACAACAATGTTGCAATGAAATTATCGTGTAGATATACTATCTTACCTATCTGAAACTGTAATACATTGTAAAAAAAAAAAAAAAAAAAAATAAAACTGTGATACATCCGATCATATAACCGATCGTTTATTTCTAACCATTTATTTTTCTCTTTCTCTCTTTTCATTTGTTCGTTTCCACTCAGCTAATTGCAATTTCGTTTCCAAGGACAACTTACTTTTCAACCTTTACTTTTTCTCATATGCTATTTCCTTCTTCTTCCTCTTTCATTCTCCATTAGCACAACTAATATTGAACCCAATCATATCATTCAATATCAAAAGCTTTTATTTACATTTTCCTCCTGCGACACTTTTTTGTCCCATGCAAACAATGAATCATTCATTCATTCATCCATTCATTCATTCATTCATTCATTCATTCATTCATTACTCAACAGGGAGGAAAAATTATCTGATATGACGTCAGAAAAGATTTGTAAATTTTAAACCATTTGTTGTTGCATCATCAATATCTTCCAATTTTTACACTACTCGTCTAATAATGTCAACAAATCTTTCAGTTAAATTTACGATGAGAGAAAAAAAAAAAAAGATTTATTTATATGCTTATATGATTTACCTGAATTTCCTTCATGTTTAATTAATTTATCCAAATTAATCAGACATTACTATCGATTAATAGAATTTTCTACAGATTTCAATCAATCTGTTGACGAATTTTTCATTTCCTTCAACTTTTACTTGCTTTAATTTATAAGATCATTTTTAGCCATTTTGAAATAATTATTTAGTACTACAGGAAATAAATACAGATGTATCTAAATTGTCAGCCATTGTGTTAGATCAACGATATTGGGATATGAATATGAAGCTAATAAAATTTTTTTTTCATTTCTTTGGTTTATTTTTATAGCTGGCATTTTTGATCATTATATGATTAAATATTTTGCAAGTATATAACTCATTTGTATGATCCGATTGATGTTATCAAATAATATTAGCTATCAATAATCGTTTATTGCATTTGGAAAATGATCACATTTTTTTGCTTTTCATCTATTAAACAACGCTTAGCATTGAACAGATGTATTTTCTGAATCTCTTTAATTTATCATTGAATTGATAGAATCAAATACTCAAGAAGGAACCAATGTCTTAGGAAAGATTTATTTTGCCGTTTCAATTTATCAATAATTTCGATAAAATTATCATTTCTTATCAAATTCGTTGTTATATAATCACTAACATGGATCATTTGGATTATCTGCTAGCTTAACGAAATCGAACCATTTTTTTTTTTTTTTTTTTTCTCATTCGATGATGAAAATATAAATCTTGCCTAGGTGAAGCTTCTTATCTCCAAAGCAACGGTGATAGTGATGCGTTATGATCAAATAAATTACTGTTGTTGATTTTATTTTCCATAAAAATTTCTGCTTACTATATTTCAATCCAAAAATCAATGATAATTACTTCTTTTCCAATTCAAATGGTATTTTTTTCTTAGGTAGGAGATGGAATTTCATGTTTCTAAAGGTAAATAATAATCGGTAATCAAATACTTATAAATATCTGCCTATTTTGAAGTTTATAGCATTGCTATTGCTCCTATTTGATTATTAAATCTATCCATACCTATAATTACTACACTATTAACAATGCGAGAGCTATGATAATAATGGCAACGGCTTTTTAACATTGATAATGAATACAAATGAAAATAATAAATAATACGGATTTGAAATGTTTGATCATGGGATCGTCATATTATTAAGTATGCCGCATAGATCATTCAGAATATTGAAATTTGATTAAACTAAATTAAAACGGTTCTTTTTTAAATTCATAAAAATTATCATTTAAAGAAGTTGGAAACAAACTTCCGCTCTTCTATGATATCTTATGAATGATAATTTCAATAAAATAAAAAATTACACAACTATAATCAATGATAGTATATAAATTTAGGATTAAAATGATTGTTGGGAAGATGAGAAGATATATGCTATTTGGTAAAGTTTTTCCTTTAAGTAAATTTGGTCATTACAGAAGAGTGCGAATAAATTTATTTGCAAATTAAATGGTCATTCTATTTTCGATTTCTTTCTACTCGTTATTTCTATCCCTATTGAAAATCATATTAGTGGCTTCTTTCAAAAATGTCAAAAACTGGAAATATGTCAGTTCCGTTTGCTTCATCTTGAAACTTCACCACTATTAAATTTCCAAATGGAAGAGCGAGAAGAATTTTTATGTTTCAGTTCTATAAATTGTAATATTTAAAATACAATAAGATTGTGTTAAAGTATGGTTAGTATAGAATTGCTTCAAAAATTTCAAGCAAACCGATAATGCTATCTCATTGATTTATTTGAATAAGATATTAAAATTTCCTTAAAATAATTAAATCAGCCTAGAAAATTTTAAACTAACTGATAGTTCTACAAATCAAACAAATAGGAAATGATCAATTATTATATCATATATAAATGAATTATCAATACCGGGTAATAATGCCATGAATATTTCTTTTTTTTTCTTTTTTTTTGCATAGAAATATTTTGAGTTAATTTTTTAAAATGATATATCATTTATGAAATTTTTCCCTCAGATATAGATTGTAATAGTAGTAGTAAATTGGAAAACAATGAAGAAAATAAGAAACAAATATCGTAATGAAAAGAAAGAATTGGAAAGAGTGAGGAGTAGGAAATGGAATGATAGAAATAAGAGAAATTGTTTCTAGCATGCAATACCACAACAAATTTTATTAGCCTGTTGATCAAATTTGTTGCCATTTCATTTAGGTGATAAATCTAATTAGACGAAAAGAATGCATGCATTTGAGATAAATTGCATGTATCACTTTAATCATATGCAAATAGTTGATTTCATTATTTTTAAACGAAATTTGAGTTTTGAAATCCTCATATATTTCGTAACTTCAGGTTTTTATGCAGAAAATTAGAGGCATTTCGTGAATGCATATTCATTTTTGCAGGTCTCAGTTTTTTAAAATGTTAACATGCGATTATTTTGTAAAATAATGAATTTATCGTAATAAAAGGAAAATGCGAAAGTCAAAATCAATGCATCAGCAAAATGGAACATTTGAAAACCATAAGTTTAAAATGAAATGATATTTTGTCGGACGTATTATATAAAGCACTTATTGTAAAGATCAAATAAAATTTGTTGTTAATTTCTAAATTTTCTCCGTTGGAAAATCAGTCTGAGCCCCTTTAAGTGGTATCACACCAATAAAAATGGATCGCTAAAAAGTATATCACAGTGCTTTGGATAACCCGTTCAGACATGTTATTTCGAGGTATGCTTTTCATTACAAATATATCAATGCCAGTACGATACTAAGATATTGGTTAGTCGTTTTTTCTATGTTCATTATATTTTGAAATGGGTTTAAATATGGATAGTCATAATTTTAAATAATCGGTAGGTTTGATGATGCATAAGCAATAGGCCAGACAACCACTGGTAAATTTTTGATTTTTTTTTTGAAATGAACAAGCACACGCAGTATGTTTTTGTGGGCTTATGAAAATAGAAAACTTTACGACTGGCCAGGAACGATAATTATTTCACCGGCAGATTAGCAATTAAACGACAGTATAAACTTGAAATCGAAGCATTACAGATCATTCGGAAATGCAAGTGGTATTTAAGGATATGACGGAAGATCTAAGTGGTCTGGTACAATTAGGATCGACAAATATTCATTTCTTACTATTTATTGCTGGAAGCGAAGCTTGTGCACCAAACTGTTTTTGACATAAATGACAACTCCATTCTCCTTCTGGAGCTTGTGGAAGCGGTGGCCGCAAACAATAAAGATGGAAACCACGGTCACAATCATCACAGAATAATAGTTGATCCTAGAATATATATCCTTTTTGGAACTTATAATTTTTTTCTGAAACAATGAAGAAAACATATAAATATTAAATATATATCAATATTATTTGAAGTATGTTCAGCATACCACTCACCTACAATGAAAGTTGAAAAGAAAGCTAGATTTACGCTAAAAGGAAGGAATCGAAACTAGAATTTAAAGAGAAGTAAACTAACGTCATTATCTGAGAATCCACAAATCGCACAACTTTTGCATTCAATGCATTGCCAACCGTATTTGCCAGTAGATGTAAGCATATTGTCCGTAAACTTAAGACAGCTCGGATGGCCTGTAAGTATCTCAAAAAATAAAACAATAAACTGATCATGGTTAAAATCCACTAATATGTAATATCAACATGAAGTTTGCAGTTAATCTAACTGCATAGCTGAGATTTTCATGTAGCAACATCAAATACAAAAATTACTCCTTTAACAAATGACATTATGAACTTCACATACATGGCCTGTATGAGATAATCATATCCGACTTACACATCAGTGGCCCATAATATGTTGCAATAAATAACCCTGAACGGCGTGTAGCAACACCAAGAGATAAGCAATACGATACTTTTACAACATGATATTTATGTATGCTGCAACACCATTACCTGATCTTCCACAATCATGACAGCTAATAAGCTGTTCTGGCTTCATTGTTTTTTTGTTCTGATTGCAATCACCCAAGCATAAGTCGCAAACCGTGGACACATCGATACTCGGCGACAGCACTGAAAAGCACTCAAAATGAGCAACCCGCAAGCAATACAGACAATCTAATTTAAGCATGCTGTAATGGATGCAGCATCTTCCAAATAGCTGTAATAGCCTCCGCATCTGTTCCACTATTTAAGGACCAATTTTTTATTCACGGTGGTAGTCTTGGGATGGGATACATGCCTATCTCCACCCATGCATCTTCGTAAAGATTTTGCAATCGATAAGCCAATCTTAAAAATTAAGCAATCTCTGACCTTCTGGTGGTTTCCGAATTTGAAATGTCTTCAGTTTTTCCGATTTCTTCAAAATACTACGCTTTGTTGTGTTACTGCCGAAAAAAAGCCTCATTGGAGAAAGTTTTTATACTTATTAATATATATATAAAATACTAATTGGACATTTCCGAAAGCAATGGATAACAACAAATGTGTGTATCACCGAAAACAAGCATTTTTTGATACAGTTATAGTTTGATAAAGTAAACCCGTTTGAATCGTTGTAATGATAAGCTGAGAAAGTTCTGGATGCTACCCGGAGATGACAACTACCCAGATGTTTGTATCCCTCAGCAATAAATAAACTGGTAACCAATAAAGCAAAAGAATCAATCAATACGATGTGCTGGTTGGGGTGTCGTTGACGGACTGACATTATCTGCATGCACATGAGCTCGATGGTAGTTTAAACCCGGACGACTTTTATATTTGGCACCGCATACTGAAAGGATATACAGATAAACAAATTAAAATAAGACAGGAGTTTAATGTTATTAAATTTGAGAAATTAATGCCGAAAATCTTCCCACAATTGTTCAATGAGGGAAGGAAAATAATCTGTCACGATATTATTAATACTACAAATGCAAATTGCACTACAAAAAATACGAAGTGTAATATGAGAAAAATCTAGAAGTCCTGAAGCACTTACAATTACATGAAAAAGGTTTGGGATCCGGCGTAAATCCCTGAGTTGGCGGTATATTGACCGACAAAGTCGTAGCATTTTTTCGCCCACCACGGCTCCCGCCTGGACCACCTCTCCTTTTACGTTTTTTTCTCCCATCTGACCATTCTTCTTCATCTGAAGCTTCGCCAGGATCTTCTTCGCTTGCTTCCTCCACCTCCATATCTACTCCTGATTCTTTCACGATCTGTAAAGACACCACTATTAAAATGTCTCCACCAAAAAACCAGCAGATAAATCGAAATTAATAGTAACCGGCTCAACGCCAATTTCCTTCAGCAGTCTGATAATCCATCATACCTAGCACACAGCTGCGCTACTACCTGATATCTTTATGAATTTCTCGTCTCATGACAAAGAAAAAACTACTCCTGCATATAAATAAAAATGAATAACATTGAAAACCAGTCACTTCTCTCCTTTTATCATAAAATGTACATAAATTACTGAAGTTAAAACTTACATAAACTTTTCTTTTTTCAGTAAAATGATTTTCCAGTGATGAATTCGCCATCGCTGTCAGCGATTGAAAATCAGTTGGATCTAAAAAAAAAATAC
This sequence comes from Dipetalonema caudispina, assembly GCA_013365325.1. Classification (NCBI taxonomy): domain Eukaryota; kingdom Metazoa; phylum Nematoda; class Chromadorea; order Rhabditida; family Onchocercidae; genus Dipetalonema; species Dipetalonema caudispina. Next base: position 6,817 of record JABVXV010000368.1, on the reverse strand, counting down.
TGAGAAGATAAAATCCTGGTAACAAACATGGGTATTGGAACAATGAGACGAAGTTAAAGTTCGTTTCCTTATCAATTAAGAGCATCACGAACAGTTATTCGGAAAACCCTCTTTGTCAAGCATTAACAGAACTGTATAAAACCATTTTGCAATAAGAAAAAAAGAATTACATGAGCAAATTTGCGAAAAAAAGAACAAAGAAATAAAATTCTGATAGTTACCCTGGCCGGCTGAACTGGCTTGATTTATCACATCACTAATTGTTGGATTACATTCCAATATATATTTCATTTCGGTTGCATCCGATGTTGGCGCTGATTTTCGCTTTTTCCAACGCCTGCTACCATATGTGCAATACTGTCAAAAAATTTGCATTTAGGACGAGTAATGATACGAAAGAAATGTCAATTAAAAAATTGAAAGATAAGATTAAAAGTGGATAACATATTAAGTAGTAGAAAAGATTCAGACCAATGCACGAAATACGGATGAAAAAAGAAAATGACATGTGATATAAAATGTGACATGGTAATGAGTTAATACGAAAATACCTACCACAATCACTCACACGACAAACAAAGCAACAACAATAAGAACAATGACAATATTAATCCAATGGAACTACAACCAAAACCATAACGAACACATTACATAACAATAATACGGGTAATTGCAACATTATAACTATAACTAGCACAACAATAACAATAACAACAATTATAACGATAACGAAGCAACAACAATTAGCAATATTACTGCTCATGTCAACACAACCTTTAACGGCTCTGCAGATACTAATAACATTTGTAAGACGAACAAAAGTTAGTGGTTATTAAATTTGCTTCAATTCTTGAAAATTATAAACGAGGATGTATAGTGTACCAACTTTCATCAGATCTGTCCAGTTTAAACGACGAAAATGAAATCTTCAAATCTCGAAACATTTAATGGACAATTCAGCATTTGTGAGTGGTACTTTTTTTTTTTCGTCTCTTAACCTTTTCTTCCTTCGTAACAAGCTTGTTTCCTATTTATTTGTCAACAAAAAAAAAAAAAGAAAAAAAAAATATTCCGCTATCTTTCACATTTGATATCTACTAACCAATAAAGGATATTTCAAAATCTTAACTTTATAAAACATTTATTAACATTTTATTGTAAAATGAGGGGAAGGAGGGGAAAAAAACCATGTAATAAAACCTGGGAAGGATTCGATGGTGGATATCGGTTTGATAGTTCATAAATAGCATGATGTGATGGATGTTGTGCTATACCAGTTTGAGGATCTAACACCGTATATCGACCCTTCCGTTCTGTTTCTACCCGACTATTCCATTTCGAACAATTTTTCATCATTTCTATATACAGCGATTCCGATATCATCTTAACCTGAAAATAATATCATCATACAATCTTTCTGCATTCAAAAAAATAATAATCATTTCCGTACCCGGTTAATCTATCCGGAACTAATAATAACTCCTACAACCGGTTAACCAATCTTTCAGTACCCATTCCTGACCTAATCAATCAAAGATCATATAATCATCGATTTTCAGCCAACAACTTTCTTTGGACGAACCACAAATTCTTCAGGAATGGTTCGGCCCATAAGTTAATTATATATATATTCATGGCGAGGTAATTAACATTTTGGGATGGGATAGGAATTAATTTGCAACTATTACTATTAATTCCAATTCTGACTAAAATTTAGTACTTCAAAATTTACAGTATTGACAAATTACACTATAACATATATCTTTTTTTTTCATTTAAAAAAATATTTCATATTGATGTAATTAAATTTTTTATTTATAATAAAATCAAATTTAGTAAATCTAACCTTTTACTCTTTTAATGAAGATTATTTTTAATTAATTTTAATTTTTTTATTTTCATCCTTTACAGTACGATATTTATTGCTTTTTAAATTTGAAAGAAGAATTAGTAAATTGTAATTTTTTTTTACTTTTAATAAATTCTATTAAATGAGTTTAAATTAATTGTTCACATTATTAATGTAATGTTTAATTTCATATGGATTTGATTAGACAGTTCGCAGTTTTATAATTGATAAACATTTCAATAATGCGATAACATCCAGCTGACTGGTCTAATTTGTATTAATATGAAATAACAACCGTGCTGATTTGTATACATAAAATTATTTGTTCTGAAAGACTTTTGTTATAATTAATAAAAATTTCGACAAGAATTCATTTTTACTAATTATCACAAGTTAACTCTTTACAGCAAAAAATATTCCGAACATATTCATCTTATAACCATAATTTCAACATATTCTATACCTAATCTTTATGTATTATTTTTCAAGTAAAATGATATTTGTGCTAGTTTATAACTAAGAGAATTTCTGCATAACAATTAATTATTACTACGAAAGATCAGAACGATGAATATTCCGTGTTATTGGTCAAACAAACTTCTGCAATATCTGATCGTCGACAAAAGTATTAAATGTTTTCTGCGTCGTTCCATGCAAAATTCATCGATTTATGATGCAAGTTTAATTCATTTATTTTACTAATAATCTATTCATATTGAATGTGACAACTTTATCACATGTTTTTAATTTCTGATATAGTTAGGAAAAAAAGAAGCAAAATCAAGCTAATCTCTCATCAAATTTTAGCAAAAATTACTGAATGAATTATAATTAGTATACCAGGAAGTGAATTACACTAATGAATATAGAGAAATGAATTCTATATTGGGAAAATGGATTACATAGATAAAAAATGAAGTACTTATATCGGGAAATAAAATTATGCTAATGCCGGAGAATAGAGATATCGATTAGGTGTAAATATGAAAAGATCGAAATGTTGAACATTTTTATAAGACTTTTTTTGAGATTACTTATAACTAAAAGTTGCAATACTGTAGAGAATAATTGCATTGTAAAGTTAAAATACAGATTTTATGAGGAAATTTCAACTGTCATATGTATACCTTTGTTGAAAAACCCATCATAAAAAAGACATTAATTTCCATAACATATTCAAGTGCTTGTTCCGAAGGATGTTCGAGGAAAGGAGTTACAGAAGTAGAAAACACTATCAATTTCAGGTTAGCAAGTTCTCAGAAGATTCTGAAAGAAAGAAAGACTTGAAATCTCTGCAGACTAAGCGTCCCATTATTGGATTGGTACTAGTTTTTTTGGCTTTATACTTTTTTCTTAATAGAACTTTCAATTACTAATTGGAACCAAATTTTTAATATTAAATTTTATTTGAAAGAGAAGTAATATATGAATTGTAGACATAAAATATAAGTAGTATGAAGATGATCTATTCATTCTTGAGATTTCTTTTGAATATATATTCAAAGGATGAAAAGAACTATTGCAGGCTGTACCACTATTGGCACTTGCTCTTGGCGCATGGCAATTGCAGCGTTTGCAATGGAAAACGAATTTATTGAAAAAAATTGAAGATAGAATGAAGCAGGAAGTTGTGCCATTTCCAGATAATAAGTAATATTTTGAAATTACTTCAAAAGATTCTTGTTTTCTTTAGTAGCAGCGTATGTCGTATAATTTCATTGAATTAGCTGGTTCCTAAAAAAAGATTATTTAAGAAAAAAAAAAACTCTGTATATTTGCACATGGCTTGTACATATGTATGTAATTAAATATTCAATGAATGGGAATTCAAATTTGGTGAACTTTAGCTTCTCGCTATTGGATGATTTGGAATATGCAAAAGTAAAAGTAACGGGCGAATTTCTTCATGACAAGGAGTTTTATGTGCAACCAAGACAACGATTTGATGAAGGTGAATCTCATTTGTACGATCTTTGTTCCATGTAAAAAGGAAAATGTGAATGAAATTTCCAGGTGGAAATAAATCGAAAAGTCGACCTCCAGTGAATAATTTTGGGAGCCCTGGTGCGCAAGTTATCACTCCGTTTAAGCTGTATCCATCGGGGTAAATTTTCCGAATATAAAGCAGCTGATTTTAGGCTCAAATAAGGTGCTATTTGTTTAGTTTATGGTTATGCAGATTTAATATCCAATTAATATGAGTATACAAAAGTAGATGTTATTGTGTATTTATTACTAGGATTCAAATTCCAACGTACATGGAAATTGAAAAGTCAGTGTAACTTTTTCTCTTACTTCGTCAAATTTGTTTTCTTATCAATTTTTTTACTCTTTGCTCAAAGTTTTTCAATGTGAATTATTGATCAGTTTTTATACAGCAATATCATTCTGGTCAATCGCGGATGGGTCTCTCCACAAAGAATTGCTCCTGAAAGTCGAACTCAAGGACAAGTGCAAGGACAGGTGACCTTTGATGCAGTAGTTCGTCATGGTGAAAAGGTAAAATACTTTACCCATCATGATTTGTTCACCCAATTTTAGAGGCCTGCTTTTTGTTAATGTCAAGAAGTTTCGAGAAGTTGCTGTGAATCTGAAAAATTTCAGCCAATATGGTTTTATAGAAATAGTTGTGTCGTTCATTTTTTTCCTTTTTCATCAAATCGCGAAAGTGAAGTGAAAATAATAGTCTTGTTTGTTTGTTGCAGACATAAACTATTCAATAGAAACTGTCTCCTTATCAAACTTCCAGTTTGAAATAATTTCAGAGGCCCATTTTTATCCGGAGAAATGATCCTGATAAAGACCTTTGGTCTTATACGGATGTTGGACAAATGGCAGAAAAACACGGCACACTACCAATTCTTGTTGACGCATGTTATGGTACGTAAATTTGAATTCTTGATAATTACGGTATGAAAATTTGTAATGTGAAGTCCCTCATATAACGAGAACTCATGGGTAGCTACATAAAATAAGGTATCTGATTTTCCTCAAAGTCCTAGAATAAACTGAACTCGTCATTTTAGAATCTAGTGTTCAAGGTGGTCCAATTGGAGGTCAGACACGAGTAAATCACAGAAATGATCACATGATGTATGCGTGTTTCTGGTTAGTTCATGTTAGAACTTACTTTATTCTCATCTGATGCTTGACACTCTTTAACATGCGAATTTTCTTTCAGGTTATCCATTGGAGCGGTAACTTTGTTTGGATGGCTCCTTTAAAAGTTGTTTGATCAGAATCTTGAAATATAAAAATTATATTAAAAAAAAGATTCTATGGTTGGAAACGAAATCTGAGCGAAGTGCAAATGCGATAGAAATTTCTATAGGCCTTTCTTTTTTCATTGCTTTATCAAATAAAATTCATGAATCATGTTTATTTTCCACTGTTCTTTATTTTTGCGCTTTATATATTATTTGAATTAACTATTTAATTAATAATTCTCAGCCCTAGTTCATTCTTTTGTTTTTCGTACTGTATATGTTCTATAAATTTGATGATAAATTGTTTAGATGGTGACAAATTTTGTTATCAATACTACAAATGCTATTACGGTTAAATACATGGTTTGTATGACCACTCAAATGCTTCAGGTTGGGTTCTATCACTGGGAACTTAAAATTACCAAATATGATGTATTTGCCGAACGAGCAATTAAAGATATAAGAATAATAGAAAAAGCAAAAAAAAAAAAAGTCTGAAATAGGGAAAAGGAAAGTTGCACGAACCACTTAACATCTGGAATTGGAGGTCTTGAAGATTTTCTGCTTGTCTTTGCAATAAGCTTGAAAGAGAATCAGGTATTTTCATCCATCTTTCCTTTGGTTTTAATTACCATCATCACCATTTCTTTGTTATGATTTAAGCTGTTTGTAACTTCTCCTTGAATTTAGTTGCTTCCATATATCAGCTAGGCTTTCAACATTTGTCCTCTTATTTGTGCCTTACTTGCAATCAGTTTGTTTATTTTCTATATATGTATCGTGTGTCACAAAGTCTGCCTGTCTCAATTGTCATTTGAATGTTCATTCCCTTCACCGCTACTATTGAGGTAGTATGAAGTGTATTCTGAAACATATTCAGATTGAGATGTCACATGATATGATGTGACAATCAAAGAGAACATTTAAAAATTCAAAATCTTTCAACTCTAAGCAGGAATATGAATGCTTTTACAATCAATATGAAGTTTTTTTTTTCTTTTTTTTTTTCTGATAAATTAAAACACACAAATAATATTATAACTGATTTTGCACAAAAGCAAATGTAAGATTAAATCTTCGTGCTTAATTGAACTTCGGTTAATCAGTTTGAAAATAATTTCTGGCATACACAATTCAATCTGAAATTATAAAAACACAAAGCAAATGGAAATGATTTTTCCCTCGTTCGGTTAAAATTATAAACAATCTCTTGATAATAAAATTAATTAGGTTGAATTTGATTATCTGAAGTTATGATTCGGATAAGCAGTTGACTACAATATTAGCAATCCATCAAAATAACTGATAGAAAATGAATTCGCTCTATTCCTAGCATTTGTACACATCTATTACATTTATCATCCTCTTTAATCGTAGGTGAACTTCTTAAATTAATTCAGGTACCACTCAAAATTGCTTTTTGCATACTGTTGCTTTCGATTGAAAAAAATTTCATATAAGAAAGAGATACATGAAAAATTATAAAGGAAAGAAAATCATCAACAGAAAAATAGAAACAAAATTATAAATAAGTAAGACATCGAAATAAAATGAAGTAACAGTTCTTAAGCTATCTTTTCATCATTCTATCCTATCACAATGTTGAATTAAAATGAAAAACAGAACAGTTGTGAAATGAATTATTTCAATTAACATCGCATATCATTTCATTGTTGTTTCAACAAAACTGAAAGATCACACGAAATTGCAAGTGGTACTAAAATTAGAACAGATTGATTAGGAAAACAAAATGGCAGCTGTG
>JABVXV010000367.1:0-57501 GCA_013365325.1 Dipetalonema caudispina | reverse complement strand
AACAAAGGTCAGTACATTGTTTGGGTTTGAAGTTGACCATAGGACATACATTATTGAGACATGTAAACAAAGGTCAGTACATTGTTTGGGTTTGAAGTTGACCTTTCCTAACCATAAATGATAAAGACGTATAGTGTTAATAATCTCATCTCAGATAAAAATGAGTGTAAGTTAAAGGATTTATGTTAACAATGGAATGAATTGGTTCAAATATTAATTAATTTAATTTTAAGAGATATATTATTCCATTCTTCGCGAAGATTATTCGAATAACTTTCGCGACACAGCATACTCATACCTTGACTTTGTAAAAAAGTGATTAACCTGAAGTAACTAAATAAAATTAATATACCGGGATAGAAAAGCATACATTTAAGCTATGAAATGGCAACGACCCTCACTAATTTCAAAAGAAAAACGATGAGAGGTAAGAGGATTTACCTCAACTAGAAAAAGATTTTCTCTGTGAATTCAATCAAAGTTCGTTATAAAATTGAATACTTTTTTTTCTTTACCAGCTCGAAATATTATTAGATTACTTGATTTGTATCCCACGACTACTCTTTTTACTTCTGTACAATTGTCATTGGGAAAGCGTGGGATGACTGAAGGCTATTTGAAATTTATGTTGCATCTATCAGTTTCTCATTCATGCAACTCTTCCATACGAAACTACGGATTTCAGAAAAAATGAAATTACGGCATCATTTGTTTATCAGCGTTTTCATTCTTCCATTTTAAATAGTGCTCCAATGAATTTCTCGAGTCGATATCTTTTATTCCTTCTGGATCTAAATACCATTCGGTTTTGAATAACAAATATTGAATGGGACTTTTACGATATATCATGAAGGATTATTATCGTCAATTAATAGCTCATAAGTCTAGCAGTAAGATTTATTTATTCGAAAAGTTTATTCCATTTAGCGATTAAATGACGACTCAATGCGGTTCTTAGTTGTAATCGATTTGCAGATTTCCTATTGAGGCTAAATTATCTGGCAATGGCAATTATTAACGTATTCTTCGAAAATCATAATGCGAGCTGTTGTTACTAACTTATTATTTAAATGATGCCACCACTAAACAGCAGAAAACTCTAAACTAGTAAATGCATGATACAGCTGATACTACAAAGCAATCACATCAATCATTATACGGATTGCAACCAGTGGACATACTATTGCAATTACAGAACATAACTGCATAGCTATTAGCGTACGTGAGCGATACTGCAGCAATACAAAAGCAAATCACCACAACTAACAACAATGGTTGCAGAATAATTTAACGATGTGAAGCTCCGTACAACACAGCGTAGAAAGAAGCTACAAAATTAAGGAAACATAAAAAGATATGGATAAAATGAAAGATAAAAAGGAAGAGGTGAAGAAAATCGTCGTTTTACAACAAGGTGCGAGGATAACAGTTTTCTTCATTAACTGACTCCAACTTCTTTTGTATTATGAAGCACAGAAGACGGAAAAGAGAAGAGAATGCGGAGCTACTGGTTCGTACGGAATTCAGGATCCATACAGAATTTAATATCTACACGATTAAAATGAATGCTTAATCATTAGGATAACATGGACATTGAGGCTAGTGTGGAATCATTTCGCTTACTCAAGAGAAGTTCAAGTTTTCCAGATCGTTAAACTGATCTGATCATGAAGTGAATAACTCCATATATATTTCAAAGCAAAGCATTTCCTGAAAATTTATCTGTTTTCATGGAATTAACCGAAATTGACTGAGATATGCATCATAAAAGAGTATAGCCGGTGTATAGTCTAATTTTGTAGCTCAAGAACAAACTTAAGGTAATCAGGCAAAACAAGCTTCCTCATTCATTATCTCGAGTTTTTTCTGGACAGACGAATTCTCTGCGATAATTTTTAGTGGATACTAGAGGCTTAGGCAGGAAATTTCAGGACAGCAAGAAAAAATTGGGTCGTCGTGAATGGTATAACTGAAATGATTCATTAAGAAACTTTCTATTCTGCAGGAAAAATTACTTCTGCGGTGATTTATCATTTCCATGAAAGTGTAGCTTAAGTAAAATACTATTCACCTTGTGATTTCAAATTACTCTAGTACCAAACATTATCATGACATGAAATTCAATTCTGAAACACCGAAAGACTCACATGAAGATAATAACTGAGGTAGCCAATAACAAATCCGATATTTCGATTATCTGATAACGATCATAAGCCCTTAATATGGACATTGTAGATAACACATCGGACTGATTATGAACTTATGACTAAAATTCATTTCTCAAACATTTCAATTGATTTTTGCTCATCATCGAAAATTCTATTTGTTATCTGTTTTGATTTGAAGATGTACCGCGACGGTCACATCATCTAGTAAGATTTATCTTCTAGAAGTTTATGATGTCAATAACTAAACCGTCTTGCTACATACCTACAACGGCTTGTCTGCCCAATCTAAATTCTTCTACTATCTTCAATATATCGTTCCACAAAACTTGAAAGTCATCGAAACAGTGATCAATGCAAAGACCTCAAAAAATGTTTGACTACCCGATCGTCGTTATTAAGAAGCAAGGCAGGGGTATGAATCGTACTTCGAGCAAGCAACTACGTATTTCTGCTTGGATATGTCATGTGTGACAGCCAGTTTTAGAAAATTAGAGGAAATAATTTTGTCTCCATTATTCATTGGATTATTTATTGTATCAGTCAAACTGAGTAAAAAGAACAACAAAACAATAAACTGGAATACATCAATTATTTAATCAGATTTGAAGTGAAGCATTAAGAACAACCATAAAAAAAGGGAACCATATAAAAAGGAGAAACCATTAAAGACAACAAGTACTAGTATCGTGATTTCGACTACAGAAAGACTGAAATACGAAAAGGATCAACCGTTTAATGAGGAAAACAAGTACATGAATATCAGAGCAAGAAGACATGCCTTTGAAACGAGATCAGTGAGCAATCGATATCAATCAATCCGAAGAATCATGTACTGCATCACGAAGTGATACCATTTGGAAATTTCCACAAATAGACTAATGAATCTAAGAGAACGATTAAAAAGCACCTGAATCAAACTGCTTAGAATGGATGGATGTCGTTAAACGCAATTATTTTTCTATTAATTTCTACACTGATAAAAACAAATGGATGGGTAATGGCCAAGTCTATTACTAAAATAAAAACATCATGTGACTCAAATATGTAAGGATGCAAGTAATTTTTATTAAGGCGCATCCAAACAACCAAAAAGGGCCACATTTGAACACTGCAAGAAGCAATGTTAAAGTTTACAAAATTTAGTGTTGCGGTAAATAATTCAAAAAACGAGCGGGCTGTTTCCAGTTTTTTTCTTTGTGATTTTAAGTGATAAAACAAATTAAGGACCTTCCATTTCAAATGAATTCAAACAAGTGGCAGCTTACTCGTAACTACAATCCATGAGCCATAACGACTTCGAACAGCGATTGGAATCTATTTACAACGGATTTTTAACAGTTTTTGAAAAACACGTTTATTTCAGCAAACCTCATATTATTAACGGTGCTTCTAAAATACGGTGAAAATCCGAAAAACTCTGAAAGACAAAAAATCAATTATTAAAAATAAAATTCAAGGCAAAAAGAGTTTTATGTTTCGGAGCTATTCTGGATGATTTTAATTTTTGATTATGGAATGAAGCAGTGGATATTGGAAGTGTGACCAATTGCTGTCTTTGGTTCAAACATTATAATTTCAACAAATAACAATAAAAGGTAGCGGATTAATTCATTATGAGGTAATTGTTTTGATGGCTGGTGGTCCGACTCTAACCGGGGTTTTTTTTCACCTTTTTCTACGCTAGATACAATAAAAGTATCTATAGCCAACTCTATTTTTCAAATTCCGGATGTTCTTTACGGTAATTTGTTAACCATTGATCCCAGACGGTATCCGCAAAAACAATTTGTTCATTCATTGGAAACTCATCAATAATCATTTTTGCCAGTCCAATAATGAGGGAATTTTCGATAGGAAAATTCACATCATTGAGCTTTCTGGAAAAAAAAATTAACAATGCAAACTTTTTGATGATTTTCAACTGAACCTACAGACTAATTTTTAAAAAATCGTGACAAACATGAAGCTTATTTTAAAATAGTAATCTCGGTGTTGTCCATGCATACATCACTATAATTTAAAAAAAAAAGACTTAACTACTGCAAGAAAACGGAGCAAAATAAAATTGCTGATAGCTCTCTACAGATTTATCATGCCATTAAAGTGTCCGGTATTCAATGATTACCACCCCATGTATAATAGCCGTTTACGACACTTATCAAACCACTCACTTTAAATAATCATACAACGGTTTCTGGAAATCTTCAGAAAAGATCAAGTTGAGATGTTTTAAAGTCCCCACAGTCGGTTCTGTAGCCGTTGATTCGTTGCCTTCCTTTTTCTATGAATTAATTTTCGTTGATAAGAGATGATATAAGTAAATAACGTAGAAATAATAACGGAGCACAATGAAACGAGTGGAAAAATGAACAGAGCAGAAAAGCAAGTAAATCAAGTATATTTAACTTGCTCGTTTGCTAAAATTTTTAAGAAATTTGCAAAACACAAAAAAACAAACGAAAATACAAGTAGAAAGACCTGAAGCCGTTTGCTGGAACGCTTTATAGAGCTGTTTTTCGTAACCCCAGTCGTATTATTATGTACTTGAACTGTTGAAACGCAACCTGAACATAGTGCTTCAAAACAAAAATATTAACTCTCGAAAAAGAAATAGGGGAAAGGCTGATAAAAATGCAGATTAAGAAGACCGCAGTATAAGGCTTAAATATTCTTGAAAAAGATATAAATTTAGCAGATCAGGAAGTTAGCAAAGAATAAAATAAACCTCCAACATCCTGTTTACCATTCATGCAATTCTTACTTATTGCCAGGAAGATATTTGATTTAAAATTTAAAAACTCCGTCTTTATGCACCTATTAGCTTCACGACATCGACTTAAATACACCTGCAAGGAATCAACCATTAAAAATAGTTATTAAGCCTTACAATTTACGAAGTCCAAACTTTATTCTTGTACTTTTTGTTATCAGTCACTAATAAGTTGTTTTAAAAATTCGTAGATGTGGAACTTCGAAATGGAAATGATGAAAAATAGAGAGCCAAAATGAGGCTGGAGAGGAACAACAAAGCAATAGTTAGGTTTCAGAAAACCTTGAACAGTATATGGCATCATTTCCGGGAAAAACGTTAGTGACGATCGCCTACTAACATCCTTATTTGCCTAAGTATAATGGAGCAGTCAAACGATATATGGTCATAAAATCGGAAGAGTGCAGAAGAAATCAATATAATTTCTCCGACATTTTAATTTTTTCGAAAACTGTGAATCCATTATTTCATCAAGTTCTCGCACAGGAATCTGGAATACCTAACAGTAAAGGTCCAGACTATCTTTTTTCTAGATATAAAAAAAAAGGTTTTTGTCACTGTCAGACAATCATGACTCACATGTTCTTGAAAAAAAAAAAAAAAAAAAAAAAAAGACAAGAAGGACTTTCCCGAAAAGCGAAAATACGTCATCATGTAACGTATGTTTTTAAAAATTTCAAGTATCTTGGGTAGGAGCTACTCACATACAGAATTTCAGATCTCCACTTTTTCTGAATACGTTCATCCTTATAATAAACATCCGTTACATCAACTAAAAAAACATCGTTATTTCCAATTGAACCTGGAGAAAAATTACTTGTAAAACATGTTCCGTTGGACCTTTGTGAACTTTCAAAGCTTCAGTAACCGATAAGCCGTCGAGTAACACATATTCCAAACTTGCACGCATCTTCTGAAAATACTGATTTATAAATGGAAATTAAAAGTCCCGGAAATTCTAAAGCTCAAGAACATTCACCATTTACATACATGAAAAAAAAAGGAAATTCAAATGAATGAAGTTTATGGAACACATAAATAAAGCTGGAAACTTGAACAGACGACGCTATGTCATTCAAGTGGAAATGTCTGCAAGCAAAAAAACTTGTTTAAATTAAGCAATTTATAAATATATAATCCAAAACTGCATAGAAATTGGGCATCAGCACGTCGTACTTCTTGGGCTTCCTCAGATCGTCGGTACTGTTGTTCAATAAGGTAAGCAATCAGCACTTTATAAAAGCTTTCGAAATTATTCATTACTGATTCCGTATGTAACATCATCACATCAACATTTTGAATAAGCGGTTCAGTATCAATCTTCGTGTCTTCTTCCATCGAACTAGTAGATTCCATCAGAAGGTTTCGCTGAAATTCTTTCGGTAAAGGATAACAAAAAATTTTACTCATAAAATCACATTTCTCGAAAATTGAGATGACATAAGTCCTATATTACCAGAAAACAGTAAAAATCTATATTTACATCCACAACACTCTAATTTCACTGTTACTGAGGTGTTATGATAGAAACTTTTCGAGACCCACTATCTAAAAGATCTCCTCCAGTATAACGATAATTTTAGCTATTTCTACGATATAAATAATCCATGAAATACTGCATATTTAGACAAATCGATCTTCCTTAACGACTTCAGTGGATGCTATGTTTTAACTCAAAAAAAAGCAAAAGTGTTGTGACCATTAAGAAGTCTTTAAAAAATCAGAAATAAATACTGATAAAATATAAGTACATAACACCAGCCTAAAAGAGATGGTCTTTTGTGGAATTTTTTGGAATCTACAAAATATGAATAAAGAAGGTATAAAAATTCGAAACCCAAGTTTACTTTTTCCGTCAGCTGCTCGAAATGTGTAATATTCGATGGTTCAACTGATAAAATGCCGAAATCCTGGCCATTTTCAACATCCGCGGGTGTAACTTTACTTGAATATGACGAAGTTGCGACAAGTCTTCCTTTCATGTCCTTCAAATCAGTAAATACAAACATAATGTGTAAATAAATAATAACATAAGAATACTATAAAGAGTTCGTTTCCCCATATCTAAACAAAATTGTGGGCTAAAAATCTGTAAAAATCCTTAGAAATGAACAAGAAAAAATCAATCATGCTGTGCACAAACGAATGATTAAGAAAAACCAGAAATAATATACCAAAATCATCATTATAAAATCCTCATACACAAATAGTACCTTCTCAACTGAGTCAGTGGAGAATTCTCCCTTCCGTAATTCATTTCTCAGTACCAAATTACCATTGAGGTCATTTTCATTCTTGATTACTTTTACAGTATTTGGCACAGACAAAACGCGAACTAATCCTTTTGTACCCTTCAAACAAAAAAAGAGAAGTAATTTTCTACCAACATTTCCCTTCAATTTATTGATCCCTTTTTGTTGTCACTTGGTAAAAAAACATCTACACTTACATCTACCTTTTTAGTTGAAGCGCTGTTGCAAAATATATCCTCGGAAGTACGGAAAATTTCAGAAAAAGAAAAAATTCTCAAAAATAAACCAATTTATATCTTGCGAAGATATAAAAAGACACACATGGTAAAAACAGCGCACAAATCCACAGCCACATTCAAAGAGCAATAGATCCAAAATCAGAAAAGTCTCAAGAAATATAACCTCCACTAGTGTCTTCAAAGAAAAGAAACAGAAAGCTCACAGTTTTCCCTGTGTTGATGAGCACTTTTACCAGACGAACATATGTACTCAACGTTGTAGGAGCCAAACTATTTCCTTTACAAGCTTCACTAAGAGTTTTCGATTTATATAAAACTTCGAGAATTCCGTCGCGCATTTTTTTGCGATCACCACGAAAACGATACAGGCGCAAGACCTAAGAAAGTTTTTCACTTTCAAATTTAGAAATGATTCACAAGCTTGTAAGATTTCATTACTAATGAAAACTTTTGCCCTTAAAATTTAAAAAAATGCAAGAATTAAAAATACCTTGTCTATTTTGATAGCCAAATTTTCCGGCGTTCCGGTATATTCCTTCGCACTTAATTTGTCTAGCTTCGTATCGGAAAGAAGTTTCGCTACACCTCGAATCGAATGCGGCACTGAAAAATTTTCAAACATGTACATCAGTACTGAAATTTATAAAGGACGTGATCAGGAAACATAAACGTCAAGTTTTAGACTCTGTAAGAACTAACAGCCATCAAATTCGTCATCACTATTGTCACTTCCACTTTCATCATGCAAAACAACAATATTCTTTGTTGATGGTTCTATTTCTGCAGGACTTGTAGCATTTATATTTTCAATTCGCCTCCCACGTCTAGATTGGATTTTGGCTATATTTGGCTGAATATGGCTAGCTGAAAATCCGACAGTTTATATGTTTACAGCATTGATCCAGTTATGATGCTACATATGGGATTATATTCACCTTTATTTTTCTGATCTTAAACTTAACCCTTACTTTCCTAAGCTCTATTTGTAGAAAAAGATCCCAAAACAATATGTATTTCGCACAACCAAAAAAAAAAAGATCCTACCGTCACCAAAGTCGTCACTATTAGGACCACTAATTGTGCTACTCAGCAAGTCTTCAGTATGAAGGCTGTCATTGGTTGATTCACCTGCCTTCGTCAACAGGTTTCCGGCATCATATCGTCTTTCGTGCTTTGAAAAACCTTTTGCTATATTTGGATGAATATTAGCGGCAGCTAAAATCTTACAATGATTCATAAATACTGAAGTATAATAATTTATCATTTATTTAGAAAAAGTGTATTTCTGATAACAATTACTATTACACAGTAATCCGTACGTAGAATCATAACAGAGGCGTAAACCACATTCATTAATAAGGCCTACTGCAGTCTCCATGGATTTTATGGGATATTTAACCTTTTCTTTTGTTTAAATTTTGAAATAACTATTAAAGATCCCAGAAAATCCTCCACAATACTTGTTCGAAAACTCTTGGGTCTCGAAGCCACTATAAGCCTCACTTGTAAAGATTGTATCACCGGTAGAAATGCGTCTCAGTGAAGGTTCGGTGTTTATGAGCATTTTGTTGAAATTATTTTCTTTATCTGCATGTTTCCCATTACCATTTGGTAATTTTGCGTCCAGCTTCGTTGATGCATCCTGAAATAAGTCTTGGTTCAACAAACCTTATGAAAAGGAAAGGTACTGAATGTTAATTTGAAAGCTATAATTATCTATGGCATGTCAATCTCTTCAAAACTTCTATATGACTCAAGATTTCATGAAATGAAGTTTCTTTTTCTTATACTACCAAGTAAAGTAACCCTGATACTGGACGATGTTGGATAGGGTGACTGTCCAAGCAGCACGCGAGCTTTCGTAACATATGGTTGAAATGTATCAACTGCTATCCCATATTTACTGGAAATTTCTGTGACTGGAACATCTTTCGTCAAAACCTTTAAAGATAAAAGATTAATGTCCCACTGAATAAATTCTGCAATTAAAACACTTAAACAAATCAGCGCATTAAAACAACCCGAAAATACTACGAATTTAAATCTAACAGCTCACCATTGTAAATATTAATTTACGGTGGCTTTGATAACAGGAGATAGCAATCTAATATTACAAACACAATAAACTCTGCCTGCATAAATTAGGAAAGATAATTATTCTTAATAGCTAAGTATCAACATTGTTAAGGAAGGCATGCAGGGGTTGCGGTGATCGAAGTATTCCATCAAGCATAATTATCTTTCCAACCACTACACCGTCCTTTAAAATGGATGATATCATGCAGAAATGCCAGAAATTAAATCAAACTTCGAAAAGTGCATCGTGCAATTTTTGTTGTCCAACCAGATCATACGATGAAATCTTCATAAGATCTGAGATCACTATCTCAACTTCCTTCGAGACAGAACTACTGTTTAGAATACATTTATCGGTTGCTGTTTTTCGCCCCATTGCTTCTAAATCCAGCAGTATACATCAGAACAAAAAAAAAAAAAGAAAAAATGCTTAAAATTTTATGCTGAAATGATTTTGAAGAGAAGTGATCAAAAATTATAAATACAACTTAACCTACGAAAATAATTAATTTCAAGATATAAAATAACCGGAAATTTTCTCTAAATCAGATGTTCGAATTATTAATACTAGAATAGAAAAAATTCCGCCCACTTTAACTGAAGCTAAAAGAACTTCCCATTGTTTTTAAAGAAAGTGGCATGGAATGAGAATCGAGTAGACATATTTTTTAAAAAAGCCTCAAGTATTATTCAGTAGAGGAAACTTCACAGTCACATTTGGTTTATTACAAGAAGCATGACATTGATTTTAAACTCAGACACTACATTATAAACTTTGCCTCAATTCTAATAACTTATTACTGAACTGAACTAACCGGTTTGTTGCGGCAAAAAGGTCTCCAGTGCAGCTCGTGCACGATGCACATAAGGATGCACAGCTGAAGTGGGTAATTCCATAATACTTGCTGCTCCACTAACACTATATTCGCCACGGATTACCCTATATTCATTTCATACAAACTTGTGGATTTTTTAGTGCATTTTGAAAATTTGGGTTATATTTTAATTCAATATTAATTCGTTGAACGTTTCCAAAACGCTGCTTCTTTATTACTAATAAAAAAGACTGACATTGCAACGGCTTTGTGCAACGCTTCCTTCTGCAATGCTGGATAATGCGAAAAACGACAAACGTCATTCACACACTTTTCTATCTTATTTAAACACTCGTAGTTCTGAGACTCAGACGATAAACATAGAACATGATTCTTTTTTTCAGTAGCCTTTTCGTAATCAATTCCATCTGAAATCGCTCATGAGTAGTCACAGAAATTTAGCATAAGAAACCTTAGGTATGAAGAACCTGAACTTCGTAAGATGTGCAGAAGGTTGACGACACAAATGGTACTGAAAAATCAATCAGCTTAAAGAAACGATACGTAATTAAAAACGCACTTTTATGTAGCACTCTATCCGGGAACTCCAAAAATTGCTCAACTCGATAAACATTAGGCTCTGCGAAATCAGAACCCAATCTTAAATGAGTACACATATCCTGCAAACAAGTGACATCAGAGAAATGACCTATAACAAAATTCATTTTTCGAGCATGCGAAATTTTATTATTGAAAATAAAGAAACTAAAAAACAGTACAACTTGGTAACTAACATCAATAGTCAGCGATCTATCGAGTATTCCACTGATTATTCTTCCTACTGATTTTTTCGTATTCTCATCCAGAGAAGAATCCGATATCACAGATCTGATTATTGTCATCACTTCTTCCTTACTATACTTCGTTGTTACTTCGTTCGATCTGGCAGTAATACTTTTAGCAGGACCATTCTGCATTATATGGAACATAACCTTAAAAA
This sequence comes from Dipetalonema caudispina, assembly GCA_013365325.1. Taxonomy (NCBI): domain Eukaryota; kingdom Metazoa; phylum Nematoda; class Chromadorea; order Rhabditida; family Onchocercidae; genus Dipetalonema; species Dipetalonema caudispina. Next base: position 46,181 of record JABVXV010000367.1, on the reverse strand, counting down.
AATATAGGAAAAAGGGAAAAATTAAGAACCAAAGGTTTATAGAACAATGTTCTTGGGACCAGAAGGAATTATTTGGATATGAAACTGGATGCTTCACTAAAGTCATAAATGAAACAAAAGTGCTGAAAGTTTTGAAAAAGTACTTGTGATTGGTCATTGAGCCAGTCTGATGACTCATAATCTTCTAGACTTTCATTTTTCGTTATCAATGCTGGCGTTATTCGATGAACTTCCTTCGGCTTTCTTTTACTAGAACCGAGTTTTCGAGGTACAAAATCTGAGGGTGGCAAACTTCCTGCAAATTTACAGCTCCGAAGCAATCTTCACATTTAAAGTAATATGCCATGACAAGGCAATGGAATCAGCTGTCGTTATTTAAAGCCGTTTGATTAATTAAAATCTATGATAAACCGAAGACATTTTCAGTACTTAACTTGCACCGACAGATTCATCTGTATGAAAATTTTTATGCCACATATATTTTGGCGATTTCTCAATTAATGAGGATTCAACAAGTTTTGAACTACCGTTAACCCAGGCATCACTTTCCACCACTTTACCCGCAAGAACATCCAACAACGAATCCAATCGCTTTGATTTTTTTGATTCTACCGGAGACATTTTTCCTTCTGCGAGCGCGTTACCCATACTGGACGAAGAAAGGGTAAGCTAAAATTGGGTTCAAAAATATCGAAAGTTAAATGAGTTTGTAATTGCTATGACAGAGTTATGAAGTGATATTACCTAAATTTTACACAACTTAGTCAGATTTATCCAGATTTAAGTCATAAGTGTTCCTGGTTAAAAGTTTGCATCCTCCGTAAAAATCAATCCGTGGTAAAAGTGGTTGAACACCCGCAGATTTTAGTGTTTATCTTCCAAAGTGTAAAACTTCCAAAAAACTTAAGGCTAGGAACTTTGCATGAAACCCAAAGATTCAGTATAACAAGATTTTATAGTCTTGAGATTTAAAATAAAATGTGAATTTCTGTTTAAACTGGGAAAAAGCAAAATTTACAGATACAGGGATCTGAATTTGTTCCGGCAGTATATTGTCATTGTCACTCATTATTTTTGCCATTCGAGCTCGTGAACGATGGAAATAAGTTTGCAAAGTAGTAAATGGCACCTGTAAAGTTTTGAAATTAATTTGACGAAAAGTTTCTGATTACTTTACATGCTCTTAAATGTTCTTCCGTCATATAATGTTCGGCAAGCAAAATAAGTGCAGTCTTCTTACAAATTTCATGCCTTTCACAATTAGTTAAACTTTTTGAATAGTATTATTGCACAAAACTTGTACAAAAAGATAATATGAATTACCTTTTATTGTTACAGCTCGTACAGAAATAGACTATATTACTCAGAAGTAACTGAAAAATTCTATTCAAAGGGAAAAAATAAAGAGGTAGGATAACGAACTTTAGGAATCAAATCCTAACGTTCAACTTCAAATCCGGTATAATTATCAATTATAATACCACGTCTTCTCAAAGCTTCAAGATTTTACTTATATTGAAATAATATAATAATTAGCCTCATGTATAGTAGCAGCAGCTTTCATCGTTTTCTGTCCACTTAGCGCTTCAAAAACAGCATTTCCAAGTCTTTCGCGTTTGAATGGATCATCGTAATGGCAGTGCGCAACTGACGTACGTACTGCTTCCCGTAGTTCTTAAAATAAGTTTTCCCTATTAACTAATTCAACATTAAAGGAAGATTGAAAAGAGCAGAGGAGGAGAGGGAAATTGGAGAGAGAAAACAGAGTACTTTGCAGATATTTTCATAATTTTTGAAACAAATTTCAACCAAGATATACGAGAAATAATTAGCAATGAACTACAAAATAATGCAGAAATTAACTTCGTGATTCGAGTTTCCAACTTGCAGGAATCTCGACTTGTTTAAAAGGCGTAAAACCTGGAGTTCTACGACGTCTTTTTGGGATTTCTCTAGTTTCTGGCTCTTCGTTTAATCGCTTCATTGCCCTAAATAACAGTAGAACATTTCCTGAGGCGAAGACTGTAATTCCAATTATTAAAACAATACAAACATTAAAAAAAAGTATACAAGAGTAATTGAAATTGAAAAACTTGGAGCTTCAAAATAAGTTTAAGTTGCTTCACCTTCCTCTCTTTCTTTCATCACTGGTATGAAGTTTCAATGGGGAATCAAAAGAAAACAAAATCCTTTATTCACATCAATAAGAAAGTCATAAATTCAAAAATGCTTATTGAATTAATCGTACTCCGAGCTAAGACAGTTGTAAAAATTAAAACATAATCTGAGCTAGGAGAGTTTTAAAAAATCAAAACTGATTTCTAATTCGGAAATCAAGTTCGAACTCTTGGGAAAACATAAATTACCTTCTTAAAAACATGGACTTTGTTTAATCTGTTATCGAAATTTATATTTTGATGAGGTACAGGACGAACTGAAATTTAGAAATCCGATTAACGTTCCAAATTCCCTCTCCCTCCACCCCCCCAAAAAAAATCGAAGCAAGAATCGCTAGTTGATGAAAACATTTGCAACAGAAAATACACGAAAGCCTATCGACTTTCTATTTCGTAGCTAATGGAAGATTAAAAAAAGCTTTAAGAATATAAGGATTGTACCCAGACTTAATAGTTTAAGAACCAAATTTCTGATTGAAAGATCCTCAGATTTAGGTTTAGTTAACGGATTGAACTCGAGGTTTATCGAGATACATTCAATTGCCGGGAATCAATCAGTTACTCATGAGACCTATGTAAATTCCAACTAAATAGGTGACTGATGCAAGTTTGCTTCCAAAACTTGAAGCGAAAGTAAACCTGCAGACAAAGTTCCTACTGCAACCCTGATTCCACTAACATCTGCTTCATCTCTGTCTGTGTTCGTTACTACAGTATCAGCTACATGACCACAACTGAAAAGGTGAAAGGAAAAAGTTGCAACATCAGAATGCAAGGAGTAATCGCAGAATTGTACGATCTATAGCCAACTATGCGGGGAAGAGAAGCATCCAGTGAGCTAGAAAATCGATAAAATCAGGGATGCAAATTTTGTGCATCCAGGAGTGTACCGTAACAGCTCCCGAGCAATGCAAAGACTGGTTGCATACAAAAGAGATAAAGCATTCAGCCAATTCGTACTCATTCTTCATCATGACAACTTAAAAAAAGACAGCCATTTGAAAACATCAAATTTATGAGACAGGATAAATTGGGAAGAAAGTGAAATTTTTGAAATACATATCTTTATCACCAAATTGCGAACTAGTGAGAAGTGAAAAATTTTTGAAAAGTAAAAACGGAACTACAGCAAAAATCCAAGAATAGCGTGAAATCGGAATGTTCCAATTTGGATGTATGTAGACGGCTATTAAGAAAAGAATGCACAAGATGAAAAGTACGTAACTTGCTCAGTAGAAATAAGTCAGATGAACAAACGTATAACACTTAATACAAACCGAAAAAGATACCGGCACTCCCGCTTTTTTTTCAGATTTCGGAATTACATATTCCTGATTGAAAATGATTTTTGTAAATTTAAAAATCAACAGTTTCTACAACGGGTACAATTGTAAAAGTGTATCGCATACTTGTAATTAAAAGATCCATAAACACAAAATTCTTGTACTGATGAGGAAACTAGCATCCACACCCATATATTCACTTCCTTCAATGATAAACAAGTACGTATGAAAGTGCCAACGGCAGCTAATAACTTTCACCAACAACTATTTTAATCGTAATGCTGACAGGATTAAAAATGTACTTCTTACTATGATTTGCATGCTATTTCATACAACTACTATCCACTTCCTCTGTTTTGATTGATAACTCCTCTCGGAAACAGACCTTTCACGGATACTCGTAAACAAAGATCCCACAGAGTAGTAGATAATAAGTTGATTAAATGATAACCGTCTGATAAGAAAGTGTAGTGAAAACGACTTTACGTAACGCATTTCTATCAGCTATGTATATATATATATATATATACATATAGATGTAGTATAACAAATTAAAACGTTAGATAACTAACGCTGCATGTGGTGAAAGCGATCAAGGCTTAAAACATTGTGCGTATGTGTATGTATGTGTTAGTGTATCTGTGAATGTGTGTTGTGCAGTGGTGTGACACTTCGACACGTTGTGACGAGAGCGACAGCGGTGAAAGCAGTATGCAATATTACCGGCATTAAAATTTGTCTATAGTTGCTGTCACTGGTTGAGCGGTAGGAAAGAAAATGGGAATATCAACAGGCCGATATCCGATCAAATCACTTTGAAAATACAAACCTTGTCAAGTAAAAACATAGCAATAAACACCGAGTTGATCATAGTATAAAAGGGATAGTAACTAAGGGCTGTGAAATTTCTTGCGAAAAGCAGTGAAATTAGAATAGCACTCGCAGAGATTCGCATACTTCCAATGGATCTGATAAAAATCACAAGTCGACTGATATTAAAACAGGTAAATGAATAGCTAAACAGTTGCTGGATCACATATTGGTGTATTAGTAGATCGCTGGAATGATGTACCACGGATATATCAATAGGCCATGGATAGATGGACAGATAAGTAGATTAAATACAATAATTTTGATAGAGTAATAAGAAATATCTTATCATTACATTATATTACGAACAGTGGTAGTAGTAGTAGTAGTAATAGCAACAGCAGTTATGATAACGATATTGACGATAGAGCAAAGTACTTCGAAGTTCACAAGCTTTATGTCGTAGCACTGTTAATTATCGACGCTCAAAATTGTGCAATTGATGATGCTACTGATGAATACCACCACCACAATCACCACTACATCATCATCATCACCATCATCATCATCATCATCATCATCATCATCATCATCATCATCATCATCATCATCATCATCATCATCATCATCATCATCATCCTCATCAGCAATATTAACAGTTTACTGGAATTCGATTACACAGATCCCTCCCTGTATTATCAAACTCTTTTTCACTAATATACGATCCAAACACTCTCAAAAATCTAAACGAACATCTAAACGAGTTTGTAACAATACCTATTCCAGTAATTCAATACACAGTATTATGTGTATAGCAATTTATAGATTATTGAAAGCAACGAAGGGATGCATCGAATCAAAATTTTGGAAAAAGAAGATGAAAAATAGAAGGAACATCAAATGTTAACCTCTCACTATTCACTACTTCACCTTATTCCAAATTCAATTTTACACCATTAATTTTCCAAATCATAATATTTCATCTATAATCAAATTAAACTAATCCACAACAACAAGTAGATGCTATCTATCATATTAAACAACAAAATCCTGCACATCTTCTTCATATACTGTTTACTGCTTTTAATGGAGAACGTCAACGACACACGCAAAATGACTTATATAAGCAATGTACACGTCATTTTCTAGAATGATAAAATTTCTATTATTCCACTGAATACTTAATTTATATGTCAATAAAAACCTTTAAGTAATATTTGACACGTAATACGTGACAGGACGTAAGCTATTATCATCCTAAATATAGCTAATAAAAGGAAAAGTGGGAGAGATACTACGACGTATCAATACGGCACAGGATCGAATGCTTGCTTTTATTTTATCCAGGAATATTCATTCTATTCTTTCCCTTTCTTCACTGTCCTCTATACTCTCTAACTTATCAATAGGATCGCTTCTGGAATGTAGCAATGTTTAAACGATGAGTTGTTGTATTACTCTAAAAAAAGCGTGGATCATTCCAAAGAAATTATTTTTCCCATCTGACAATAATTCATACTATATAAGTTCACTAATGAGTACTAATTAGAAGGAATGATCAACTGATTACAGTCATTTTTTATCATAACAATTCTTTATGATAAGAGGTGAAGTTTTGAAAGGAAGAGGAATAAGTTCGTTCTCAAATGATAAATGCCACTTTTTTATCTTATCTTTAACTTTTCCATTTGTGATATCATATATTATCAGAGGCTTTAATAGCTTTTCAATGCTAAAAATGAGCAATACTATGCGCAAGTATGTTAAAATTTTACATTTGAAAGATCAGTTTCATTTTAATTTATCAATTGAAGTTAAAAATGAGTTAAATACTTCTTATGCCTCAGCAATTAATATATTTCAGAAATTGATAATTAAAGGAAAAAAAGAAAAAATAGTGAAAAATGAACTACATATATTTCCACAAACAACTCAAGTACGTCAAAAAAAAAAAAAATAGAATAAAAAAGCGTCATAAATCCGACGTTATTCATACAATAACAAATTAGAATGCAATTATAACTTTATCCATATATAGCAAAGAGCAATTTAAAAGTAGAACAAACTAATATCAAGAATTTCATCATTTCGGATGAACCACCCATCAATATATGTCAAACTTTCCTGGCCACTATTTCCATTCGGCAGAAAAAGATTGTCATTTTTATACTATTCATCGTTTTTTTTTTTGAAGTTTCTTGTTTATTGTTTATTTTTTAATAGATTTTTGGATGTCCAACTATATTTATCCTTACTTCCTAAATGAATGTGTTTTTATAGAAGGAAACAAACACAACGAGCAGGTTATTGTGTTTGTTACAATAGGATTTTTTATGAGGATCATAGATTGAAACTATAATTTGATAAGAACTATTGTATCATCCGCAATCGCGTGAGTCTAAAATATGGCTAAATTGATTAGCTCTATGTATCCCAGATATTCTACAATCAAAAGAGAAGGGTAGGACAAACTGCACTTAGTTAGTCATTAACATCGAACTCTTTGAAAATCAAAAATTACTGTTAAGTTTTGAAAATGATTGCAAAACAAAAAGGAAGAGTGTATTGACAGTGGATGAAAGGAAAACAAAGGATAAAGTGTCGTTGCAGATATACATGAAGCGAGGAATGATTGGATATTAGCCGAACAAGGAAGGAGGCTAACAGTAGGAAGGAAGGGTCGGTGGGATAGATGTTGCCACTTCGTAGTCATCAGGAGTATCGGGGAAACACGACATATATGTGTAAGTATAAATATGTGTATGTGCCCGATTCCTAGTGTTGTGGGTTTTGTTGGGCAATTGCTGAGCAAAACCAAACGAACCAATGAACTACACCACCATTCTAGCAGCAGCATCGCAGCCGTCGTTGCCACCAACACATTTGACACCGGTCGATACATAGCATTTTCAACGATGTGGAATCCCGATCAATCGTCGATACAGCTCTAACAAAACTTAACGAGAACTAATGCAAGTGGTAATTGAAATGTAAGCAAGTTTTGTGGCTGATGATAGTGATTGTAGTAAGTAGTAATTATGTTGAGAAACAAGGAATAATTTAACAGGTAGCAAGTAATAATCAGGAGACCGTGTGGAAGAGTACCCTTTTAATAGAGTTTGAATGCGAAATATTCAAAAAAGTGGAAGCTTTCGGAATCCTATTGTGAGCTAAGCCATAGTTGTAGTTGATAAACATTCGGAATACGTCCATCATTTTGGATAAGGGATTTATTGGATCGACGACTATTGGAAAGGGAGACCTCCAGAAGAAATGGGAAAGTTTTTAACAGCTTCTAATATTCGCTCCATATGAGGTGGATTTTGCTGCAAATGTCTAAAGATTGTCAAACTTTTCTAGTATCATCTCATGCTTTGTTACAAAATGTTTATCATCATTTCCATTGCAAAATCTTGAACATTTTTCAAAAATAAAGATTCCTGTTCCAAGCACCGGTTTGTCCAGTGATGTATGTGGTAACATGATGAAGATCTAGATCTACTACAACTTTACTATTCATCAAGCTTTGCTTCAACTTTGATGATAATAATGAAGGTTGAATACAAGCACATATACATTTCACTCTTATTATTTTATGCCATTGCGAAACTGAATTAACTTTTGTTTAATTCATCTCAAAAGCATGTAGTTCTACTTTTATCAAAAAAAAAACAGCTCTTATTGAACTGAATATGAGATTCAATATACTCTTTTCCAAGTGTCATCTACAAGAGAAACCCTTGAATTTATCTAAATGGAAGAAATTCCTCTTCTGGTTTGTCCTTTGACGCATGATACAGATGTATATCAATGCGACGTATGATACAGATGTTGTTTTTAATTACTGTGAGGAACCTGGAATGACCCTCAGTTTTGAAAATTTTCACCTAAAATTAGAATTAAAGAATTTAAGGTTTACAGAATCTACGGAAGAAATATTGAAACTTAAGACGGTTGATGGAAGAGCAATTCGTCTATTCGGCAAAATGACTGATTCACGAAATAACAAGAGCCAAGAATTCTGACAGCCATGTTTCATTGTTCTTAAACGCAGAAGCTTCTGATGTTCCCTTATTCGCGCCTCACTTCACAATTGCTGAATGTTTATGGAAGTTAAAATTAAATTAAAGATTTGATATTCAAAAAAATTTGATATTCAAAAACTTCACAAAGCATGCATACAAAAGCAAATGACAAATTTGCATCATTGAAGTAGACTAAATAATAATCTCAAAAAAGGTCATACTTGAAGAGTGCGCTGTTTCTTTAGCTTAGTTTATTCCCATTTTTATCAGATGACTTCCTTTTCCAAGCCACGATATTGATTTTGATGTTTCTTTGTCAATATTTTCAGGCCTGCAAACACCATGGCCGCCATTCGCTTCGCACAATCGGCATTTTCCACAATTTCTCTCCTATCTTATCGCCGGTTTGCGATATCCCACCCATTCCGTCATCACCTGCTTATACATACCTATTTCTGTTTTTTTTTGTGACCTTGTTTTTTACAAACAAACAGCAGTAGTTCTATAGATTTACTTCCTGCATCAATTTCTTAATATCTTAATTTACTATTCTACGCTTCTTTATGTCCTGTATATCAGCAGCAACAATATCCTGCGAGAATTCTTGTATTTCCGTTTTACTGCAAGGCTATTAACTTTTTCGAATCATTACTACTTCTTCCACATTTCAATTCAGTTTATGCTCCCCCATTTATCCAACATTTTTTTACAACTTCCTCTAGGTTTTTTTTATTCAGAAGGGAGAGTAAGGGATAGTTAGTATCAGAAGCTGATCGGTTCTGATGCTGTTTTCTTTTTATTAAATTCTTGCTTCAAATTCTATCAATGAACTCAAATGATTAAGTGACTTTTTCAAACTGTTCACTTATTATTTTACTTTGGTTGCATCCACGAAAATGCCTGGTGTCACCAAATGAGTATTATTTGAAGGAAAGCGCATTTCGTCTATTCGACTCTTCGAATTCATCCTAATGTCTTGGCCTAAACATGTCTTTTTCTTCTACTTTTTTAAATGTATCGGAAGAAATTGACAATTACCAAAGCTATCGAATACAATATATAAGAAAAACATACAGATATGAAGGATCTTATTAAATTTTCAGTTTAAGCAAATGTTAGCAAAAGTCCGTTCGGCAGTTGGAGCCTACAGTGCAATGAATAACAACAATCATGATAGTTCACAAAATGATGCTCAAATTGGCCTAGTAATTGATGTCACAGAAAGCGACATTTTTGGTAGTTTACTGCCAGGTGAAAAGAAAAAACTTTATATTGTCAATTTAATTTCCTTTTCCTGCAAAATAATAGTATTCAGCAAAAATGTCATTTCCGATTAAAATTGGTTGGTCATTGCTTCTCGAATATTTTCAATAACTAAACACATATTAACTTTTAGCTATGGTTAATTCACAAAAATTACGCTACCCGTATACTCGACCTGAATTTTTGCATTTTTCGGACGAAGAAATTAGCCTGTCAGCGGATCAATCAACTCGTCCAGTGTTATGTCCGAAGGATCCATTTAAAATGCCAGTGTACGCTGGCTACGCTGAAGTAATCAACGCTGGTAAGCGACTTTCAGTTAATTAATTGCACTCTTATTTTTTATTTTTGGAAAGAATAAATTGATGGGTTCAACGAAGAGTTGGTTGAAAATTATGAGATCTTTTGATTTCTTTTGTCATATCATTGAGGTCCAGAGTAACAGGTAATCAATCCTGACTAGGTAAAACAGTTCAAAACGAAGATCAAGCTTCAGCGAAGCTATTGAATTTGATACAGCAAGGATGTGATGCTGAGGAAGCTCATGATTTGACAATTCATGATGTAAGAATTTTAATAGCTTATCTTTCGAATTTCCAAGTCCAAAGGAATGCTAGTGCTTCCTTATTAAGGATAAAGATAATTTGAAATTTGAAGACCATGATATATATATAATCATAGCATCAATAACAAACAGGAAAACGCTGATTCTTAAGTTTCTCTCGTCAAAATCGCCATCGTTCTGCTAATATTGCGCTCGGAAACTTTGTGTTTTTATAGCAGATCTGAAAGGTTTACTAGGTTAAAGTTATCAAATATAAGAATAAAATACAAAATTATATAGATCGGAAATGGAAAAACTTACATTTTCTAGGATTTCATTGGAAGATCAACAGCGAAATATTTATAGAGCAAAAAAGATAATCTGTCGTAGACCAATCTGATAATGCCACTCTATTTATATGAAATCATATCATACATCCAAAATTCTGCTAGATCATACTATTATTGCTAGGGTTGACAAAAAGCAATTTGAACAGTAAATGGACAAAAATTTCTTTATACTGGTAATGGAGGATAAGAAATTCAGCATAGCCTACTGAAAGGTGAATTTCGTGTAAGTTAGGAACTTTCGGAAAGGATACTGTTGTATTCTGCTGAGTAAAGCTTGCTGAAAGAATTACTATATAGTGTGCTATTAGGTGAAAAATTCCCGTAAGTATGCATTCTAGCAAGGAACAGAAAATAAAACACGTTCTTCATCCACGGCAGGACAAATTCTCAAAGATTCCACCAGAAATGTCAACGCAGCAAAGCGACATGCAGATGATAATCTGATAACACTTCACGAAAGATGCAATTCCGTATGTATGTTTGCCAATTGACACGTGTTTCATTTGATATGCTTCTTTGTTTCTTTAATATCTAATTGTTTACTCTTCCATTTCCAAATAACAGGCAAGTATTTAAATTCTTGCATTGAGTTCTTCATAAATGTTTCGAAGTGTTACAGGCGATAAATGTGTCTGTAACTTCACATATCAGATTGTTACTTGCTTTAATCGATCAAAATAAATACCATGTTAAAATGTGACATTATTGATTCTTGTATGGCTAGAGAAACTTAAAATTAATCTCGAAATGAATAGCAACAGCAGAAACCATCTGACTGATTAAATAATGCATTTTTCACTTCATTAGAAAATGTGTTTCGAAGGTCTGAATATGCTTTCCTACTTTTCGCGCAAAATACAAAAACTGTCACAGAGTATCGATGGACCAACAATGGAAAGAGCAGAGGCTACTTTTTTTGCTATATTTGATGGACATGCCGGAAGTGGTGCTGCAATTATGGCCGCAAACTGTCTTCATGAGCATATACGGGTTTGTATTCATCCTTTTTTTAATCCGAAATCAAATCAATTCTTTTCACTTGTTATTATTAAAATGAAGCTCGTTTTAATGAATTTGCAGAAAACTTTTTTCTTTTTTTTTTTTTTTTTTTTACAAATGCTTAAGATGCCAAATTTTTAGGATCGACTATGCCAAGTACTGGAAGCAGTAGTTTATTTGAACAGACAGGAAGCATTTTTTGGATGTTCCATTCAATCACCATCATCTTATGCATTACTAAGCTCATGTAGTCCATCGTATCCAAATAGTAATATTACATGTGATAGCCTTATTATTGGGGCTATTGAAACTGCATTCATCGATATGGTTGGTGGGCAAATTTCGAAATTTTACTTAAAACGTATCATTTAATCCTCATAACTCATATTTCAATTTCTGAGGGAGAGAGCAGCCATTTCGGTATTTTTTACTTTTATACATACGCTTTAACAGGATGATCAAATAGCGGAAGAAAAGCAACTATGGAGAATACGTGGTGGTTGTACAGCAATTGCAGCATTATTTTTTCTCGGCAAATTATATATTGCAAATGCGGGTGATTGCCGAGCGCTACTAGTAACAACAAATGAGACCCAACAATTGAGTCACGATTTTACACCAGGAACGGAACGTAAACGGTTACAATTCCTAGTAAGTTTTTCTGGATCGGAAATTTTATTGATCAAGTGTAGTTTACAATTCTAATGTAAATTTTCGTTTAACTTTATTAGGTAAGCTAAGAAGCAATTGTGATGAAGGAAATTTTGTCGAATTTTTCATTTGACTTCGACTTATCAAATTTTGATATATACAAAATGTCATAAGGTAGATTTTCCAACTCTAATGATGACTTCAATTAAATACAAAAATACAATTTGTTCAAAATTTAAATTATCTTGATTACCTAATGATACACTGAGCCACCATCTCCTTTACAGAAGTCAATTACTCCTTCATCCTTCAAGAGCAACTTTTTACATTACTAAATCATGCTCTTTGCTTTTCATCCTGCTAGTCTGTACTCTTTACTTTTGATAACATTTTAAATCTACCTAAAATATGGTACATGTGATAGGTGATGTACAATGCCGTACAATACACGCAATGTGCTATTCTATCAGCGAATTTTCGGACAGAACATAAATGAAGTGTGGGAAAGGAAAAAAGCTGCATTTAACTCATTTTTATAGGCTTACAAAAATCCTGATTTGATATCAAACTATTTCACACGTTACGAATACAATCGTTTTCTAACACGGAATGATTTGAGGAGAAAAGTACTTTACCGTGATTGGTTCATGGATGGATGGTTTGTTACTTTATATTTTTACGTTCTATAAGAAGTTGATAGAATACAACTTAATCTTGTTAAATTGAATTCAAATTTACATAATTCCATTTCTAATATCTTATTGCAGGGCTGCGAAAACTGTTCGAGAATCAGATTTGAAAATGCCTTTAATTAGTGAATGTGGTAAAAAGGTCGATTATGTTTTGTACTCAAAGTTATATTTTTTTAATTTTCAGCATATTGAGGAAGTAAGAGGGAAATGCTAAAGAGTGCTGAAATTTGGCATTCTTTAACATCTTTTAAATTTTAAATTTATGTTAGAAAGATTTAGAGCACGTTGGAAAACAGATATGATTGATTTTCAAATAGTCATCTGTCACATTTACTGCTCACTAATTAATTACCATTAAGATACCTCTCATGTATGATTGTGCATGAGGGGTTTCTTACTGGTAATTAATTAGTGGGCAATAAATATTATTTAACTACTGTCAAGTGCTACTCTAAAAAAATCTATTGATTGCTATTAATTATTACCTAAGCGGTGCCAATATTCGAAAAAGAAGTAATTTATTAGTAGCACGACTTTTAACGGAAGATGTAAAGCATATGCTAAGAGCAAAACCTGAAAGGTATGTTTGCGAGAAAGAGATACCTTGCAGGTATAAAGGATATAAACTAAAGACTAAGGGTTGCATCAGTTAATTACTTTCCTTTTTCTTCAGCGACGCTTATTAAATACGATTGGTGTTAGCCGTGGTTTTGGTGATCATCATTTGTTCACAGCCGACAATAAAATTCCAATTAAACCATTTTTGTCACCAGTACCCGAGGTTCTGTCCTCACTTACCCTTAAATTCAAAAATAAATTTAAAACTTTTTTACATGAAAGCCAATTTTGGCTACCAAAGAATGATTTCTGAAAGATAGAATGCAAAGAAGTTTATGCACTTTTAAATTCTACTCCAGAATCTTATGCTTAGAATCACATAGAATTTCAAATAATGTCGATGACTGCAAATATTTTTTAAATGTATCTTTCACAATCAAACAAGCTTGGTTTACTTCAGTTTGATTTTTAAGCCTGAAATTATTCCACTCTTTTAAAATTATTTCCAATCAAATTAATATTGCATTATTGTCATTTATTAAAGAGAATATTAAAATGGTACAAATTGCAGGTAAAAATTTTCGACCTTCGTAAGCTTGATTCATTATGTGATAATGATGTTCTTGTGCTAGCATCGGATGGCCTATGGGATGCTTTAGATAACAATGATGTATCAATGATTGTGAGAACTGCATTGGATAACTCTGAATCTGCAGATTATCTAAAGTTATTTTTAATATATACTTAGAATTGGTTTATCGTCAGAATTTTCGAAAATATGAAAATACCCCAAGGAATACTTAACAAATGCCAACTATTCAACTGGATAAAGCGGTATAGGACCAGTCTCTCAAAAACATTTTAAGGGTTAGGGTAATTCGAGGTCAGATAACCATGCGAATATACCAGTCACATTGAGAAACCTTATCAGTGATATTCAGAAACCGGAACGTCGTGATCATTCCTATGTTCTGGCCTCTCAGTATGATCTGGCATACTTGTACAGTTATCTGATTCTGGATTTCGCTAAAATCCTAGTCCTCATTATCTCTCAAACATGGTCACCTTCAGGTTGATTTTTTTCCCGTAGTTGCACAAAATTACACGTACGTTGCGCAATTTTACTAATTTGAGAAGTGAAATTACTCAGCACATGTCAATTTTAACAATTTGACAAGAAGTATTACTGATTTCTCATTTAAATATCACTTAGAAGAGAGTGCAATGCTCCAGCAAAATCAAATTACTTCTAAGAAACGAAGCAAGCCAACATTTTGTAAAGAAATCAAAAGGATGGACGATATTTGATTGCCTCCCCTGAACCCTTATAGTATGTTTTCAGATAATTAGGCGTAAATGGTTTAATTTTGGTCTAGTTAGTAATAAATGTAGACCCTAATAGCAAATATCAAATATTTTTTATCAAAATTTGCAGCTGTTAAGAATAAAAAACTCAATTTAGATACACGATAGCAGCGCAGGAGCTGGCTATTGCAGCACGAGGCAATCCAACAGAATCTTATCGATGGCAAATGTCTGATGGAGGTTGCGCTTCCACCGATGATATCACTGTTTTTATCGTTCCACTAAAGCATACTTTAGTACCAGTCAGATCTACAGACGACGATGATTTGGAATTATTGCAGTAATCAAATGATTAAGTGAGCCTAGCTTTTATAAGATTACTTCTGTCAATCAGTCAATTATAACTGATGAAAGTCTGTTAACAGCTAAATCGATGCAATCAATTCAAATAAGCGCTCTAAGCGCGTTCAAAAAACACAAAGTGATATGAAGAAATCGTATCTTTTTCGTATAAAATTTGGCTTCTAAAAAGTTTTCACACTGAAAATGGATGGAAATGGAACCATTTTATCATTGTTTATGCTTGAACGGAATTTTTCAAATATTGCTGTAAAATCAGTTTATAAAACGAAACTTTACAATATTAGTCCGAGCCTCATCAATGCGAAGAAAAATCTTGAAAGGTCAGAGATAATAGCAGTTTTTCCCTCGTATTCATCTATTTATCAGTCCATCTATTCTCTATTCATTGTTTCGGCTAATACGCAGTAAAAATTCGGAAATATTCACTTACAAGCAGTACCCAATTCTCTCATTAGTCGACTCCCTTCCGTCATTCTTTTCGGATAATATTAATTAGTGCTGCTGTCTTTGTCCATCGATGAGTCATCATCAGCGTTTTGGTGCCAAATCGTCAATCCTGTCCCTATCATCGTGCATCTTTCACGTGCACTGCAAGGCGTAAACACAGGCGCACAAGCACGCACACACACACACACACACACACACACACACACACACACACACATATACACACACACACATACACACACACACATACATACATACATACACGCGGCATGTTTTCTCTCGCTTTGAATTCTAAATCACTGCTAAGAAGTTCAGGGCTCGATGGGATTAGTAAGTTTATATGATTGTGGTGACATGCTTATTTTATTTGTATTACTTATTTGATGACTGATCATTGTTGAAGATTTCCCAGTTTCCATTGTAATGGAATTAAAATTAGAAATAGAATTGTGAAAGCATTTCTGTTCTCGTTGAATTAACAAACTGATAGTGTGTGTTAAAGAATTACATTGAAGTTATCAGCATGTTCCTGAAATTTTCAAGAACAAAAGTGAGATTTTCGTCCCACTTCCGGTTTAAACACTAACGATTCGAACAAGAACTGACATACAGCGAGACCGATCTCAGTATGAATCATTCTTACAAATGCATGACTTCATCATTTTGACCTTGATAGCCGATTTATTTGGCAAGTGCTTTAAATTATTCATTGGCAATATGAACTACTATTTGATGGAAATCAAATATGATATCATCTTCCATTTCCTACTTCATTATGCTGTGATACACTTCCAACGCGTTAAACCGTTATCGACGAATTGGATCATGGTACCTAGTTAATATTCACAAAAGTGGAACTAACTTGAAATGGTTTATGAACTAACCAATATTTGTCTAACTTGTAGTTTATTTATTGGCATCCCACATAACGATTCCATTTTGTCCCAGTTTCATTTCTTAAAATTCATTACCAAAATATGTAAGTCTGTAAACTCTCAACTTTATCTTTATAATTCAACTTCACAACTTACACTATTAATTGAATTATTCGGTAGTTTGAAGATTTAATTGCATTCATCGGAATTATTGAAATTTATGTTGAACCATTTGCAAAAATATGAGCCAAAGTTTAATTATCGAAGCTTTTTAATTTATTAAAAGTTCCTCATTATTTGACATTCACTCATATGAATCAGATTCTCTCAGCAATGGTATCTATTACCTTTTATTGAAGACTGATGTACATTGAGATGTCATACTTCATATCACGACGTTGCATAACACCGTTTTGTCGATCAAGACATAAGAAGGCATGAATAAAACATGAATAAGTCAGAGTTGAAATTTCCTTACAGTGTATCCGAATTAAATGTATTCCACGAAGGTGACTTATAGCCTCTTTCGAAAAAAATTCATTTTTTCACATTTTCCAAAATTTCTTTGATTTGGATATTAGTAGAAATACAAGCCATTCTTTCTTTATCATAATGCTTTCTCAATCAACAGCAATTTTTTGGGCAAGAATTTCCGCACTTTATTAGAAAGTGCATGCATAATTATTCTCACATCGATGCATGTTTGTTGCTATTCACGAAAACAATTGTGAATTTCTCTCATTTTCTCTCACTGTTAGTTCTAAAATTACTAAACTCTTCCTGTTATTTCGTGCACACTTATCAGAGACACATAGGTAATCGTTGGAAAATGAGGGCAGCGGACAAAATGACTGTTCATTGATGATTCCCCAAAAAAAAAAAAAAAAAAAAAAAAAAAAAGTTTTTTTCTATAAATTGATACTTCAAGTCGCAATTGGTAATATTCATGAGATTCCTCGCATTTATACCATTCTGCAGTGTTTTTTAATAGATGATAGATTACAACCACCTTTATTATTCAGTGAGACTACCCGAATGAGGATACTTTAAAATTGGGCAAAACATACTTTTACAGCATAATAGAAAGAAGGTATCCTTCATGAAATACACACATCGCCATTACTAACGAATTTAATGAAAATTTAGAAAGCAGAAACATTTTGGCTTTGTTAGCTAATTGTGGCTAAACAGCTACCACACACTTATGAAGGTTTACCATTTAGTAGTTGACAGTTATTAGATTTGTCTTGTACATTTATGTATAATTCCATTCCTGTGCCAAAAATTTTGATTAAATTCAAATATTTTCGCAGAGAAAATCCCATTGCCTTCTATTGAACTTTTTATTTTTCTTAATTTGTTATTGGTTCTTCCTAATCATATTAAAAAGACTTAAACTTATGATAACCTCTCAAAGCAGTTCAAAACGAGAAAGAAGAAATACTTTGCCAAACGTTTAACATCCCACTAATTTTATCGCAATTTCCTGCTGAAAATCTCAATTTCCTACTTTTTAGCTGGTACAGAGTAGAGGTCAATCACTTCCTTTTTGTTTGATTTTCTTCTTTAACATTTCCATTTCTGCAGTTATTTGTTGTATTTGCTTCGTTTCCGATACTGAATTTTGAGCTTTTATAAACTAACTAACGACATGGTCATTGACCATCTTACAAGCTATGGCTTGGTTAGTTAGATAGGTTAGAATTTGTCCATTTGTATGCCTGCCTGGATTTTATGCTCGTACCTTTAGTTTTTTTACTTCCTTTCTTTAATTGTTGATCCCTTTGCTGAAAATAACCTTTCATTACTTGATATCAGTTCACTTTGATTTAAATGATTAAGCTTTTTTTCCAAAAATTGATGGGAAATAACTTTGATCTTACCGCAGCGAATCGATACAGAGGCGAAAATAGTGAAGTAGGCTATTATTTTTTTTTGTACGTATCGATTGTCTTTTTTAAAAGTTCGTTTCATTTTCTAAATGTTATTGTGTGCTACGTGAAATTATTTTAGGCACTAAAAAGCATTCGTCGATTATGACATTGAGTTCACTGTATCAGTCTTTTCCTGTGTTTTTCCTCATCATAAATGAGAGTTGTGTTTGGACAGCTGGTAGTCGTCATTTTGTTGAAAGAATAGTTCTTTCGAGTGGCACAAATGGCAGCAGTGTACTGAAAGTTTCAGATGGTACTTTTAAATTCATACTTTCAGGTTTTCATAAGATTAGGAAACGGATAACTCAAAAATGAAGTGGGATGATAAATGTTAATTGCTAGACATAAATCATTTTTTTAAATGGTTGGCAGATGTGGAAATTTTCTCAATAATTTAATAAATATTTTAGTAGTAGGTTTTTAAACTGATTTTTATTTAGGCATAACAGTGAAACGAGTGCATCGAGATGTAGGAGTACTAGGCACACCACTGGTCGGTGCTTTTGTAACTGGCATCATTGGTAAATTGTTGTGACTTTTCTCAAATTTCTTTCAGTTCAAATTGAAGATGAATGTCGAAAAACGACATTCCAGAAGTCAAATGTAAAATAAATTATTGGGAAGACTGGGGGATAATCATAAATTTTTGAAAAGGGGTTTAAAATTACTTACTAAAGGTAAGCTTAGGACGTGAGAAGAGAAACGTACGGGTGAAGAAGGATGCGGAGCCAGTAATTGAGGCCGTTCTACATGGCATCATTGGTACGCTTGTTATCAGTTTTCGTAGTGGTTGCTGTAAATGAAAATATCTACAAAGTATGATGTATACGGGAAGAAAGGTAATCTAAATTATCTTCCCATAATGGTATAAATTTCCCTAAATTATTGCACTGCCAGGCTTCGCGTCAAAGCGGTACGATCTCTTCTCATGAGTAATGCAGAAAAGGCTTCTGATTTATGATTGCAGAAGTCTTCGCTGATGTTGCCGCTTTTATTGTGAGATGAAGACGAACACCTCGTTAAGTTTAGAAGCCAGGAACTGCCAAGATTGCCCAATCCGGGAACTTTGGTGCCCTGGCATCAGAAGTCATTTTCGAAGATTTTACTAGCACTGTGCAAGCGTTCCCATTTTATTTTGCTTAGATTATTTTATTTTGCTTCAAGTTCTGGGGAACAACTGCCATTTTCACTTGGAAAAAAGATTGATTTGAGGAATGACAGCTAAAGCAGTCTCCGATTTGACGGCTTATCATCCAAATCCTTCGGATGGTGGTTGTAAATGGTTTGGCACAGCTCCATTTTGTAATGGACACTGTCAAGCAGAATATGACTACATTCGGAACAGTAATGGACGCTGCAGTAATTGGTGGTTTGCTGGGGTATGTGAACCGGATCCAAGTTTCGGCCAACCATGTAGCACTATTTTGGGTGGAAAATTTAAAAAGCGTTTTTGCTGCAAGTAAGTTTGTTTTCGTTAGGAGAGCAAATTTTAATTTGATGTGATTTTAATATGCAATGCTCGCTAAACATTAACAGTATTTTCCATTTGATTTTCCAAAATCCTGCTAATTACCTATTGATAATTTAATTTTACCACATCTGTTATTCTAAAATACTACCAAAATAATCAATGTTATCAGTTTGCTTATTTGTTGTTTTAATTTTCCAGCTTCAGCTGTTCTGACTTTAGGAGTGATCCATCTGAATGTACGTGGAGTGGTCGCTGGATGGGTGCATTTACTGCACACAATATTTATTGTCGATACGATAATCATGGTCATTGTGGTCATCTAGACTGTTCTGTAAATCATTTCAATTACCAAGTAATTACCGTATTATGCTTCAAACGATTCTCTTTTTTTTTTCCATTTTTATTTTCTAATCATTATTTTATTATTTTTCATTTTTTCTCGGGTCTTCGTTTCTTCTTCATTTCCCTTCAATTAAAAATTTTCAAATTTCGAAAAAGTTTTCCATACTTAATTTGTTTATTCATTAGATGAACGAACGTGTTTTCCATTTGCTGTTACAATTTCTTTTGATTTATTTATTAAATTATTCAAAGAGATTAAGTATGAAATTGTGTTGCGTGTTGGCATCATTTTAGGCTCAAAATTCGACCGAAATTAATGGCGATCGTTGTGATCAAGTTTCAATGTTTGGTCTAAGGGGTAAGGCTACATGTGGTTATATTGCATGGTTTGATGATAGTGGAACTCTTGTTGATAGTTGGTATAAAAGCAAATGATATATATCTAATCATTAAACCTATTTTATGCTGTGCCTGATAAAGCATTTATTATTTGTTGTATTCATCCTACTATATGTTGACGATTATGTCCATTTATCTTACGTGCTGCTTGCATTGATGCAAAAAGTGATAGTAATGAAGAATACTTCTAGCTAATATCACATTTGTTATCATTTAAATGAGTGATATGATGGAACAAACAATATATCTTTATTGCTCAAATGAATTATTAGGACTTCAACGAATAGGATCAATGTTGTTTTTTTATTTCTATTGCATTTTATGTACTTTGCTTAATTTGTTAATTTCTGAATTGCTAATGAATAAATTTAACCACAAATTTATTTTGCCTAGACGTCGTCCTAATTTGCCATGCAAACTTTCAATATGTGATGTTTTGTAACTTTTAAAAAATTATTAATAATTAATGATAAAATATTGAAAGATAAAGGAACTTATGCAGATCACTACTTCTTATATGCGGAAGATAAACCTATATAGCGATATTCCATCCGTAAATTTCAAGTTATTTTAACTGTCCCAAGTAAGGTATTCGGGATTAAATGTAACAAGTAAAATGAGGTTGAAAACTAATGTCAATATGTTATCGTTAAAAAATGCGGAAAGCTGACGAAATGAATCCATTTGCTAACGAGAGACTTGATTTGTCACAAAACGGGAAATATTTTCTTGCAGGATTCATACAGTGAATCCCTGCGTTTGCTCAGTTCAATGAATTTAATTGGCGCAATAGTCGCAGCATTCAATTCTATATTTAAAACTTTTCCGATGTTGGTTATACATCAATTACATGCGTTCATTTCGATAGATTGATGAATTCACTAACTTTTTCTAAAAATAACTTCAGTTTTTAGACATATTTCCCTGCATAACTAAATTACTCGCCACTAATTTCCAAATAGCTATTTTTTATCAAGAGTTTCAATTTTCATTAACGGGGTAAGTTTTATTTTCATTCGTCTGATCTTTCATGGATCAAACGAAAGCCATTTACCGTAATTTCATAATTTTGAAAGATACATTAATACTGTAGTGAAAGTTGTTTGGATTAGGAGTGGAAGTTGATTGAATTGCTGGCTGATTTCTGATGTGTATTGGTACGGAGAATCAAACCAGTAATTTATTTTGGTAATATATTATTTACAGTAGAATTTAATTAGAATAACAGGCAAATTGAATAAAGAGAGAGTCGATCCAATAGCTACTGCTCGGAGTCAACCCGATTGTGATAATTGTTGAAATAACAGGTAAACTGAACTTGAGTTTGTGGATCCAATAGCGACTGCTCGGAGTTGATCCAATTGTGAGATCTGACCTAGGTCCAGAGGTAGACCGGTTAAATAGGTGAATAAGTTAGCGGGAGTGGTCAACAGGAAGCATTGATCTAACTTTGGCGTAAACATATGACACAAAGGATACAAAGGACAATGTTTACAATCTTATATATATGAAACAAAGGACATATATTATTGAAACATGTAAACAAAGGTCAGTACATTGTTTGGGTTTGAAGTTGACCATAGGACATACATTATTGAGACATGTAAACAAAGGTCAGTACATTGTTTGGGTTTGAAGTTGACCTTTCCTAACCATAAATGACAAGGACGTATAGTGTTAATAATCTCATCTCAGATAAAAATGAGTGTAAGTTAAAGGATTTATGTTAACAATGGAATGAATCGGTTCAAACATTAATTAACTTAATTATAAGAGATATATTATTCCATCCTTCGCGAAGGTTATTCGAATAACTTTCGCGACAAATACTCTTCGAAATATAATATCAATCTGGAGAAATCTTGCGTGAAATTTAACAATTTTTTTTTTAAGTGGAAAATCACATGTTAATATGTTGTCAGAAACTCAAGCATGAACTTTTAGCTGGTTTAATTGTGTGTTCAGAACAACGATTATGATCTCTAAAGTTTGATTAGTTATGCTTAGACTTTAAGTCTGAGCTGACCTTAAGAACTGTCTACTTCTTTCTATCCAAATTTCTGTTGTGATTTTTCAGCTGATAGAAGCAGTGAAGATGATGATAACAGAAAAATCATTGATCTTGCTTTGAATGAATTTAGAATGAATCAGATCGGTGATTCATTTCTCGAACTATGTTTATGAAAATTTATTTTTTTGCATGAAATCTGCTAATTCTTTGACTGAAAGGGAAGCTCGACATAACATGAAATGACAGTACTATGAGCGAATCGAAGGTAATAATATTTCCTCTTAACAGATTATTTTTTAGAGAATATTTGCTACCCTATCACCAATAACGAGTAGTGAACCGGAATAATTTCTTGTGAATCCCATTCATTTGTAATGAAGGTAGCACTAGGCACAATGTTGAAGAAGGCAGGCCTCACTTAACTATGTTTTGATCTGGGCTTGCATTTCAATGATACTGTGTGTAAGATATTGAAAGATCGAGAAGTCTTTAATACGTATTCCACTGATTGTGAAAAATCAATCCAATATTAAAATGGAAAATATTACTTGAATTTAGAAAATTGTATGTTTGACTTGCGAGATCTGAAAATGTTAGCTCGAAGAATATTACACTATTACTTTTAAGCCTACCTTGGAGTAAAATAAGAGCTGATAATTTGGAATACTATTCCATAAAGCGATTTCGAAATGATTTTGTAGGGATTCGAGCATTTACTATCACCGCTCTCCATTTACTTGTTGGAAAAGACATCAAATTCGAATTTAAGGTCTTCATCCAGAAAAAAAATAACGAATCTTTCAATCAACACATATTGCTTAATTATTACATGCTCATAATGAAGCAATGAAATACAGGGTATTGAATTTTGGGAATACGACAAAAAAAATTCGGAAACATTAGTTAAAGATGGTAAGTCCGTTAGTCGCTTCAGCCCTATTAGAATTACTTGAAAAATCACAGTCCCAACAATCATGAAACCAGTACTGGGAAAATTTGATTCATTGAGAAAATTGCCCTTGTTTGCAATCCTTTGAGCAAAACAGATTATTTTGGACACCAAAGCATTCACTATGCAATCCATTTTTTAGCACCGAATCGTTTTTTGGGAAAAAAAGAAAATTTTCTGAAAAAGAATCGTCAGCAGAAAGCTATAATGAAAATTCGCATCGTTTTAACCAGTTTCATTAAAATACTTGAGTTAGAAGACCATATACCTTTAATACATGTTATCCACTGTTTATTTGGAAGACAAACCGTATCATCCAACTTTTGAACTCCCATCATTTTTCACAGCTGGACTTCTCCTACCAATTTATATTCGATAAATTACCATTTGCGTTTGAAAGAACTGTGTCAGTTTTTTGTTTTAAAGAACGTATTAAGCGTGCTATAATATATGATATATTGGACGTATAGAGTATAAGACAGTTTTAAGAACTTTGGCAAGTTCTAAAGTTCTTTCAGCTGTATTTCGTGGTAAGTACAATCTGTAAGGACTAACTTTGTTGGGATAGATTCTCGGGAGCTTTTTTCTCATATATCCTTTAAAAAAAGATTAGTGCTCCTACTTCTCCTTTATTTTACTCTAGTAACTAATAATTCTCAAACCGAACATTTACGTCGTGAAGGATGATGAGGGTGTGTCGGAATTTCAAACAAATATACTACATTAAATATGTCGTATGTAAAAATATTTTTCATTTATAAATAATTGCTACACAAAGGACAAGAATTATGCAATGGAAAGGTGAGAAAACGAATTCAACGCTTCTTCGCCTACATGAATACATAATAATTCAACCAGAACTGAGAAATACTACAGTTGACGTTCAAGAATAATTTAACAACAATTTCAAAAACACTCATTCAGACGAAATATGGCAAAAACAGAATTCTTTCTAACATGCTCTAATACTGAAATTTAAAACAAATGAAATGACGGAAATTTGCACAAACAGAAGTTTTTAGGAAGCCATAATATCACAGCAACTATAAATAAATAGATGACTTGGAAATTCGACAAAGATATCCCGTATATAATAATGCAGCTGCAGCAGTTATGTCAATGCGTAAATTGATGTATGACTAATGAAAAAATAACAGATGAACATCGAATACGGAAAGATTATAGCTTATGTAGTGACCCGAAAAAAAAAGGCAAGATGACAGCATAAAGAATTACGAAAAAAGCCATAATCACAATTAGTTGTTGTTGTGTTACGGCTACACTGGTTCTGTTCTCCAAGTTTGTTTCTAAACGCTGTAAGAACTGCACGGTACGATCCAGAGTGTCCTTTAAAAAATATACTATGAAAATTTTTCAACAAGGATAAAATGCAGAACCAACGTCGTAAAAATTTTGAAGTACTACAATTATTTTTTGTGGAAATGTAAAGATCAAATTTTATTTCTCACTCGAAGGAATTTAAATAAAGAAAGCCTAATTCCCATTGTGCGAAACTACAGCCTTTAAAGATTTTAAAGTTTAACGTCTGAAAATATGAAAGCTAGATAATTAAACATGTAATAAGGCTAGAACACTCAAAAAAATCGATTAAAAGAAGCTTTACCTGTACTTGTTGTAAGCGATCGCAATCTCGTGAACTAAGTTGTCGCTTCTTCTGGCAATATCGTTTATCTGTAAAATTAAAGTACAGGAAACTATTCTAAAAATTTCTCGTAAAATACAAACTAAACAGAAAAGAAAGCAATAAAAAACAAACACACTTCGAGAACACAAGAAAACACGAGCATTTTATAAGTGGGAAATCAAAATATGAAGGATCCGCGATTATACTTGTTTCAAGAACTTTCTTGATGATTTTGACGAATTTTGTAGAACTTATGTTTAATAAAGATTCGGACAGTTACTCCATTCATATTCAAAAAAATAACATACTTCCGGGTGAATCAGAATCTTCAGATTGTTCTTGCTGCACTGAAGTTGAACTCAGCGGTGAAGCAGACCGTTCTTTGGTTCCATGTTTAGTTTTTGTTCGTATTACATAACCATGTTCAATTTGACGAATATCATCATTTTCATCCCACGCTTGATAACTATAATGAAGTGAATACTTCCAAAAGATCTGTATTACGTTTTGTTGGTAACCAAACGTTACCAGTATCAAGCAAAAACTTCACTATACAAGACTACCAAAACCAAATTCCAAACGTTCATTCTAGATACAAGTAATTCTAAAGACTGCTGTCTAAATGTCTTTGCAAATTTAATATTACTGTTAGAAAGTACAATCTAATTGCAAAACAACTTGACATCACCGCATTAGCAATTATAGGCTCACATCAACTTTCGGCTTTTTCAACTGCAGCTGGACCATGAAAATACTGCCCAGAAGATGGTATAGAAAGAAACAACACTGACGTAATCCATAAAAAAGTTGAACAAATAAAAGAATTACTAACTCAGCATGTATGTATTCATAATTTTTCGACAGCAGATCCTGCTTAAACCACTTAGGTTTATGATGCACTCCAGATTTAGCGCGAGCGCGTTGTTCATCCTCTAATTTACTTTTTTCTTCCGTTGCAGCTTTCTGATTATCTTGAGCTATCGCTTCACTTACTTTCAACCATAACCTTAATTGGAGACAAATAATTCCAATCCTCATTCACCTTACCAATCACCAGATCGAAGATCAAAAACTTCTAGGATGAAAAAAATAAACACTTCTTTGATTCCCATTCACCCTGCTCTTCCAAAAGAATTTCGTAACGTTTAAGTCGTTTTGCAATAACATCAGGAGTTGGTGACCATAAAAGTGTCTTTGCGTCCTGCAAGAAAAACGCCGAAAAATTTATGAATTTCGAATAAATATGTTAAGATATCTAATATCTGCATATGGATGGCCGTAATATTATAATTTAAGTACAATTTTGTTTGATCTTTAGCAATTTTTGCAACAAAAGTTCAAATGGTTTTGACAATGGTATGATAACCTAAAGATACAAGAACTTTAAAAATGCTGCAAGAAACTTAAAGTCATATTTTCGTCTGACTAAATGTACGGCTTAACATAACTTCAATTAACAACCGCACAATATTTCATCAACCAGTGACGATGCTTCAGAAGATTAATATTTACCTTTTCATTTATATAAATTTCGCCATCCCAAGCTCCTTCAATATGCGCCACTGATTCTTTTTTACATCTGATATCTCCCGAAACAAGATTCACTGTCCCTCCAATGAATGGCTTTAATTTGAAATCAAGTTCGCACACATAATCGGTACGATTGCACTCTATTTTTACCTCAAATGAGCTATTTTTTTTCAGTATGATCTTTTTTTCTCTGAAAATAATTGATGGTATTATGATTCCATTAAAAAAAGATTTTGTGCCAAAACTCGAACTCTTATACCGTTGTGTAAGCTTATAAATTCACAAATTACTCACCAATCACTTTTATTCTAGATTCAGATTATTAAAAATAACATGCTAATATATTAAAAATAGAAGAGATTCACCTGGCCACCGTACTCCATTGACAATGTTCCAATCATGATACCCTTACAGTTAGCATATGGAAGGGTAGCAATATATGTTTCACCCCGTTGCAAAAGCGTTATTCGTACGTCACCGATCATCATAGCCGATAAACTGTTCCCGTAATATTTGCTTTTTGCAAGTATTGTACCCGATATATTGAAACCTGCTTTTCGATTCGTTAGAAAAAGGGCCGAAACCGGCGGATGATGAGAAACCTAAAGCGAAGATACACATTTCAGTCAAAAACGGATTTCTGTAAATAATGTAATTCAATCTTGATTAACTTAACATTTGCACTAAATTTAATCTTTAAACTCCCATTTATGAATTACTAAAATAAGGTTGAAATAAAAAGTTATATAAAGTGATTCTGGCTCACAGCTTAGAAAATTTCCTGGAAAGAAGCAGTCAGAGAGTGGAGACAAAACCAAAAAAGAAACCTGTTCAGCGACATAGTACGACGTCGAATTATCGGGATGTTCCCACTTACATCGAAATGTTTCTCCTAATATCGGATTATATGGTTTCTTCAGACCTTTTGGTTTTTTGTAAAATCCACTCAAATAAAACTTTACAATCATCTTCATTCTTTGTAAGGGGTCATCCTCAGCAGTAGCTCTAGAATGAAATCCAGAATAAAAAAAAGAAGTCAGAAACTGCAATGTTCAAAACTTTTCATAGAAATAAGGTGAAAGAAAAAAGCAAGCGCCACTGACCACCTTATCTCTCTTTATATGACACCACATGTCACTTCTTGTTATTTTTGATGGAAAGATATTAGAAAACTTGCTCGGCAATAATATATGAGTGGTAATAGAAATCTGTAAGTTTTTCGAGGAACGAGCGCGGCTCCAAAATGAATGTAGGCAAAGTAACTTTTGAAAGGTCCATTCCAGGTCGTACTTGTTTCAGTAAACTCCACACAAGACTTTTGTTTTCATCAGCAAGATCCTCGGTTTGTACTGCTGGACCAAACTAAATAAAATCTTAGCAGTTAAAACCACTTGAACAATAATGGCTCAGAATTCCTCTTTCATAGTCTTACGTTTTTGTCTTTTGCAAATCAGAATCACATCAAATTGAAGTTATAATTTTCCGTCGAAACTGATAATGATAATACTGAAGTAGCACGCTAATAAACGAACCTGCTCTGGATCTGATGGAATGTATGAACTCTCTTCTTCATAATCAATAGTTCCATCATCACTATCTGATGCTGCCCGATCAATATCATCGTTCAAGCCTTCATATAAAATTTCTATCAATTTAGTAAACATAAAAATTATGAAGTAGAAAAAAATGTTCAGTCAAGAGACCATAATGACA
The DNA here is from genome assembly GCA_013365325.1 of Dipetalonema caudispina. Lineage (NCBI taxonomy): Eukaryota > Metazoa > Nematoda > Chromadorea > Rhabditida > Onchocercidae > Dipetalonema > Dipetalonema caudispina. Next base: position 17,845 of record JABVXV010000367.1, on the reverse strand, counting down.
CTTTGCATACTCAAAACAAGATCTAGTAAATACGAGTAAAACAAAACAGAACTTCCTAACCAACAAAATGCTTTTCGGCTTCCACTTCGCTGAATTCTCGAGAACTTTCAATGGCATCATTATATGAAATATCACCAAAGGCATTCTGTTCATCAATGAGTGTTTCTTCACCTTTCTGATTACAATCGGAAGGCTAAATTTTCAAGAGATAATATTACCTATCAAGCATTTCCGAGCTTTGTATATTAAATTGAATAGTTGGACCGCCAAATATATAGTGGACATCAATATTTTTTTACAATGACTATGTTCACTCTGAAGAATTTAAAAATCAAAATCTTACTTTACACATGGTTCTCATTAAGAGACCACTGCAACGGAGAGTCAAATGCAAAGCGTCCATCCAACAGCCGCCTGCCTAAACCCGCAAATTAATGCATTAAAATGGAGTTTTAATTTTTCAACAAAATCAATTCATCGGTTATAGTGCTCAGAAAACAATCAATTCATCGGTTGTGCATCAAAAGTGGAACTCATGCATGTCACAACGTTCAGGAGACACCCAGCATAAAACAATTAACATATTACCTGCTCAGATGGTGCTCGACAAATCAAATAAGTAGTAGGCAAAGGCTGGATTGTAACGACGCCATGACTTTCTCCCAACGGTCCACGTGTTGCCCATATACTCTGATCCATTGGATGAAACAGTTTGAAGCAAAATCCGTCCTTTTTTGATGGTCTTTCGATTAGCTCACAGTTGTTCAACAACACTGTACCAATCCAGTGACCCGGCTTAAAAAGCAATAAAAATTTGGCATAGAATGACTAGGAATAAAGACTTCAGAAAAACAAAACTTTTAAATTCCCTTGGTGTATTTCTTAATCTTGTTTTCTAACAAGAGACGCATACTAGATCGGCTTCTGCAATTCTAATGATATTCTGAAGATTAGAGTTAACGACACTCCCTGTTTTTTCAATTATTTGTCAATGAGAGTGTTAAGTAATAAAATAGATGATTATAAAGGAATACCTTATCGACTTTGTTGCTTTTATAAACAAGCAGTAAACCCGGCTTTAGTACGCAAAAATACCGATTCCATTTCCTTAAAGTTCCACGAACTTTTAACCAGTCAGCCATAACAACAATTGTAGGGTCATGCAAAGCTGTAAGCAGCTCTCGTGTAACTCGTTTTTTCTCATCACGGTATTCCCGCTTTTGCTTCTAAAAATTTCAAATCAGTCCGATTTTTTAACTCCACATTTAAAGTTAAAATTTCTGATCTTATGTGCCCCGAATATTCCTCAAAAACAACTTCGCTTTATCGAACTAAAGGTGACATTTGAGTCCACCTTTTATAAACTGTTGGATAACATCGGCCCAACTTGAGTGCAATATTCTATAGTTGCTTGAGTACCGAATTGTCAAAGTAAGACGGAGATAACAACGTCAAAATCTTTTTCTAAAGGAAATCATGTTGGCTTTTTCAGGACTGCTTGAGTTTTATTAAAAGCAAAGGTTCAAAACTATACAGTAGTTTCACTGTTTCTTCTTGTAGATGATAAGCGTTTCAGCGAACGAAAAAAAAAAAAAAAATCAAAAAATACTTAATTGAAAATACAACCAACTATGTGGCGTCAATCTAAACCATCAAAAAAATATGCGATATATAAAAGACAAAGCAGACATTATAGGCCCAATGTTTAGATTTTAAAATCCGAAAAATGAAACCTTTAAGTTTATCTTCCGATCATCAGCATTCTCATTATCATTGACTATGTTGAATGATCTTTGTTCCAAACATAATGTTGGTTCGGCTGGACTCATATTCGTCATAACCATATTTAAGACAGTACTTCCTCAGCTATTTCTGCCTTTCATTTATTATGTACTGATCTGTCGCCACTTCAGTACCTGGAAATATTCCACTGTCATATTACTTCTTCAATTAAAACTGAGTTCATGTTAGATCTGAAAAAAATCAGCAACAATACCTATCGAAGAGATACACAGACGACATGAAAAAACGATGGAAGACGGGACAAGTCAAAATTTCACGTCCCAGCAAAAACTCCGGCAGAATACACATAATTGAATCCGATATTATAGTATTGAACAGGGACATACAGACACACACGTACAGACACACATATACATACACACATACAGACACACACACACAAACACACACACACACATACAGACATACACGCACGTACGACCACCTAGAAAGCATACTAATGACAAATAGACAGAGAAGCAATTTGTGTATATGTGTGTGTGTGTATGTGTGTGTGTGTGTGTGTGTGTGTGTGTGTGTATGTGTATGCGTGTGACTGTTAGATGGAAAAGTGAGCATACATTTAAGCGGTCGCCATCTCAGAACTATGTGAAGTGTTTCATCGAACCTTAACAACATAGTGATAGACTGCTAATTTCATTTATTCCAAACTAAAAAGGTCACTATTGAATAAAATATGTTATATATTTAAGGCCTTTCAATTTTAAGATTTTAAAGCCTTTCAAAAAAAAAAAAAAAAAAAAGCATTCATAGTTGATTGATTCTATTCGGAAATGCTAAACAGTAACACCTGAATAGGTGATATTTGATTTAATAGTGATAAAGTGATGTCAAAGGTGAATCAAAGGATAGCGAGGGAGAAGGCATTACGTGTATGATAAAATAATATGAACTCAAACGATTGGGAACTTTAATTCTAAGCAACAATTTCAAAAATAAAAAGTTCGGGAAAGCACAACACTTTGGAGGTGTAATTGTCAATTTCTGATATCGAGTAAGTGACACGATTCGTTGCTTAGAGTGTCATGTGAGAACATGAACATTTAATGAGCAATGATCAAAATAACCTAATGTTTACTATGTTAAAGGTCATTTAGAACTGATATTGCACTAAATTCTTATTGCCGTCAAATCTAATAATAAGCTAAAGCACATCCGTTTATTGTGGATTAATAAATTTACTAATGCATACCATTATTTCATATTCCAAAAAATCTCTTTCAACCATTTCAATATTATTCGTCATTTTAACCTGCTAGTTGCGACAAATTACTATGAAAAATGGTTTAAACCATGTTTCTATACCTTTTAATTCTTCATCTTTTGATCATTTCATTCTGGGTTTTAGATACATTTGAATGACTGAAAGATAATTTAATCACTTTATTTCAGGTTCTAATCTTTCTCTTGCTAACTTAATAGTCGTATTAATACCAATTGCAGTAAAACTAGTAATGAAGACTTTAGTTTAATTTAGTAGGGTGACGAGATTTATTGCAAAGATTTCATATATCAAGAAATATCACTGGAAAAGGTTTAATAAAGCTGAGATGCAATAGTGATGCAGGTACAATTCAACTATTTCACTTTCATCTAAACCAAACTTACTGAATAACCTATTTATGAGTAAAAGTAGTCGTTACTAGGCTGGGAATGAATCATTTCACCAAACTTAGTTCATCAGGACGGTGCTTTTTACTAGAAGCTTCTAGGGCTTTTTTTCCGTCATACTCCGATCAGTAAGCAAACCGTAGCTTCTAGTTCAAGAGGAATCCTTCAAGACCAATTTTTAAGAATCATATTTGAACACTTTTGGGAAGGAGTTCGTCAAAAGTGGATTTTTATGGAATGATTCTGCTCTGTTCAAATCAAAGAAGCATGCCATTTATTTCCTTCCTTTGATCGATCTGTAATAAAATATGACAAAATTTGTTCCCTTCAATCCTGTGGAAATATCAGCTCACAATGCACTCAATTTCGTTTGACCATAACCAAAATGCTAAGAAATTGAAAAGGAAGTACACATCAGAAGTCATATTCCGATAGGGCTGTTCATTCAGTTCAGATTTATCTAATGCGATTCTTCTACTCCTATGGATCAGTTACGTCAGTTCATTTTACTTCATGACTGAAACTGTTTGACAAAGAAAGAATTTTTAGCAGAGACAAAACTTCTGCATCCTTAAATTTTAATTCTTATTTTGAAAAGTATTGGGATATGATGGTATGCTGAAGAACCCACATTGCGAGGTAGTTCAAAACAGTGATACGAATGCAAATTGAACGCTACTTGTAAATGATTGTTTAATCCTTTAAATTTAAAAAGAATTTAATAGATTAAAAAATGACTTACGGGTAGAATTTCGCCCAACTTCCACTAACTGATGGCTATCTCCACCTCATTAAAATTAAGTAATGCCATCCTATCTTATTACCTTCAGAATCATTTTGTGGTCCAAAAAAAGTTTCTCCCCTGAATTTTATCTTTGCCTTTTTTCCTCAAATCTCTACTTAAGTATATATGCTACACGTACGATGAATAAATCTATATACTTAAGTATAATTAGACAAGTCGATGAATATATCATCAATTCCATGTACAATATTCAATGTTTTAAGCATTTCGAGTATCATTTTATCCTTCAACATTTCTTAGTCCTATTAAACATGCAATTCTCGGAATAAGTTGCAGAGTGAAGGAATATTTAAAAGTATGGTCATTAATGAAATAATTTTTATAAATGGGATAAATGATGCTAGGATATAAAATTAATTTACTGCTCTGTGACCATAAGCGAATAGGAAATTTGGAATATGTTTCTTGCTGTTTATTATATATTTTAATTGAAATAGTTCAGGGAGAAGTTGTTATTTATTAACAGATCTGAAGGACGTATCAACTGTGATATATCCTAATTATCATATCTTACTTCATGCAAAAGAACAGTAATGACCGTCATCGAGTACTGAAAAATTGCTATTCAAAGTAATTTTTGGTGTACTATAGCAAATATAAATTCATTGAATGAGTGACACAGCGATCTGATTTAGTGAAAGCTTTAATGTTCACTCGAAATGTTGTCCATTAACGATTAAACCTCTCTGTAAAATATTCCGAATATTCCGTCCTTCAGTGTTTCAAATTACAGATTACTAAAGCAAATAGGGGGTTTTTGCTCATGAATTTAAGTAATTGTTAGTGTTGATCAAATAGAAATATTGCAACCAAAGTGTTTTGAATTATATTTCAGTCAGGAACTCTTCTATCAGCTCGATGCCTATTTCGATGAAATTAAATTTAGTGGACGTTTTTGCAGATGTATTGCGGATGGACAATGCAATCAACATAATTTTAAATGAATTCCCAATAAAGTACGGCACTGAAACATTTGTTCACTTGAATGATGGATGGGATATCATAATTCGACTTAGTTGGGTAGCGAATTCAGTTCGGATTCCAACTACCAATTGAATCTAACGCAAATAATCATAATCGCACCGCAGTAGTCAAATTTTCGAGAGAATATCTTTGATATGACTCGGACGCTCAAAATGATCAAAGTGTGCTGAAATTTCGATAGAAATGATTGTTCATACCGAATAATCATTATCGTAGTATTTCAAGTATTAAAAAAAACGTAAAAAAAAAAGACTGATATTACACAAAGCTCAGCTTATTCTATATCGTATCAGAAGTGTTGAATTCTTTCAGTCATTTTTTTAAATGTCAGAAAAAAAATCTACCAGGCGGTTTCAGAGCAGTGGCTCGTCTATTTTCTGCATTCAAGAAATACGTATCAGACATCCGCTTTCCAAACCTAAAATAATAAATCAGATTATATATATTAGCTTGAAACTTCCTTTACCTCTTACCAAGTGTAGTATAGCGTGCAGTTGTTACTGGAAGTTTCAAGAATGTTTGTTCTGACTGCTGACCTAGCTAAATACTCGTAAAAAAAAGTTGAAGTCTGTTTGTCTAATCAGAGGAAGTGGTTTAATTACAAATATCACAAACTTCGACTAAAGAGTGCATACACTTGCACCTTGCATGCTGTTACATGTTACCAGCGATGTGCTCTTTATTGAACGATCCAATAATCCATGCTTTTTTTGTTCTTTACCTAAAGCTTAGCTAAATACTTTTCATTTCTTCGCCCACCATTTGTGACAAATAGTGTCTTTCTTTCTCAAAGCTGCAATTTCTTAATTGGATCGCTTTGTCCACTTCTTTTCATACAACTGTTTTTTTTTTTTTTTTTTTTTTTCAATGATTTAGTTGAAAGCAACCTGACGAGAGCGTTTCTTATACCCGATCGATCAAAGCGTACCAAAGCATTACGAGCCGCACGCTTTTCTCCTCTAAAATAATTTTTTTGTTGGAGAAAAGTAATTGCTAGCAGTAGTGTATTGATTAATTGTAATTTGCAAATTGGGTACACAAACTCACGATGGTCCGCCTTTCCCACATCTTTTATCCCTGATACTACCCTGCACCATTTGGCTAGCCTCCAGCTATGGCTTGAATATCTAATAAGTATCAACTCTAAAAACAATCTCCTACAGAAAAATTTATTTTAGAACTTCGCGGCGCTCTCCTTGTCCTTTTCTGCTACCAAGATCGGATACAACAGGTTCAGTTCATAGGTTAAAGTACAGTTCATATTTTTGTTTATGAATCAAAAAATTGCATACGATGTTCCGTCTTCCTGAGCACTTGTTATTGTTATTGTAACAAACTGTACAATAAAGCAGTAGGAGAGCAGGAAGTATATATGAACGGGGCGCATTGTACGATTGTTAGTAATACTTTTGCCACCACTTGATGTGACCTTCTTTCATTCACCGGAAAAGCAAAGTCTTTTCTGGATATCTTGTGTAACTAAATTTCTCGTATCAAACGAACCACTTGCCAGATTAAAAACGATAGAAATATCTTTTGCTGAAATATATACGAACTTAATTACTAAATTTTTCTGATCTTTTTCCAAGTCATAAATTTAGCAACCTTCAATGACGAACATATAGGGATGGAAATATTTGTTAAAAAATATGCTAATACCACACAGAAGTCAAAAATTTCAACCAGATAACAAAACATAATGCATCAATGTGATAGTTACCAAATAACTAACAATTCTGGCGCATGGCGCTATTTAACGATAAATAATAAGTGCCTTCTTCACTAATTAACTCTCTCTGCTTATGTCAAATTGTTGATTGTGTTAATAATATGGTGAATAAAAAACAACACTGAAAATTTTGTTTTCAAAACATGTCAACGCTAATAAGCTTTTTCTTTATTTCAATTCACTTGTTTGAAATTCCAACAAATTTTCAAAATTTAATTACTAAAATTTACTTTAAAACTTTACTTTGTCTTTCTACTAATTCATAAATATCTTTTAATACATTGTGGTGCTCTCGCTTAATTATGCACTGCTATGATATTCTTACGAAATGAGCAGTTGTATTATCAAAATTATCATCAGTTAACTGAACGACCAAATTTCTAACCAGCGAAGCTTCCACGAAAATGCAAGCTTACTAAGGCATGTTTTCTTAACTAGGATACATGCCACTCCAAGGGCCAGACATTACCGTTACCCATGATCTTAATGCTCTAAGGCATTTAAATGATGACACTGAAAGCCATATTGCAGAAGCTTCAAATTTTTAAATTTAAAATGCTATATGTCGTGCAGTAATGATTATAACAGAAATCTGAAGCAGTTCTGAACACTTAAAATGATGGATTCGATTGTCTCTCCGTCCTCTTTGACCTTAATCAGTCAAAAAAAGACCTCAACCATATGATTCATCAACTAGGAATCAAACTCGAAAGAATTCGTTGCGGCATTTATGCGCGAAACTTTGTATTGCGGAACTGTTATAAATGATTGCAGAAAATATATGTTTAGGCACTGGTTTGCAGCAGTTGCAGTAAGTCAACAAGAACGAATCATACGACTCTCCAAGTTAATAAACGAAAGATTAACATTTTATAGCTAATCATAATTTATAATTTGAGTTCTTTTTCTCCAATTTATTAGCAATGAAAGATGTTCCTTTAGTAACTTCTATTGATTCTTATTCTGCTAAAACACGAATTGAAGTACATGAAACATTTCTATCATTGTTATTGTTCTGAAACAATGGTAATAACAGAAATGAAAATAAGAAACGAAACTGTACAGTTATTTGTTGCGCAATAATTTCTGTTTCAAGAAAAAGCAGGAAAATGAATTTGGGGAAGCGATTCAATGAAGTAAAAAGATGAAAGACAGTTAAGAAAAAAAGAACCATTTTGACAACACTTTTAAAAACATTGCAATACAGATAATGTCATTTAAAAATTCGAATTTCTGTTTAAAGCGAATCATTGCCAAAAATGGTTGAGGTATAATTTTCCAAATTCTAAGACAATTTAAAGAGAATAGTGACCAGTCAAAAATTTGACACAGACTAAACTGGTACAACATGTTCTATAATATGTGGGCGGTAGTTCATCAAGTTTAATGGTCGAATCGTCAAATAATTAGCCACCATTGCTATTGTTATTTACGGAAGGCAATGCAGAAGTGCATTGTCAACAGAAAAGTAGCGCTTTATGGCAAATATTTCAAAGTGTTGAATATAAAATAATCTTTAGGATATTCTTTTGATGAACAATTTCAAATATATTTGCAAGGACTTCTGATTTATCCTAATTATTTTGCACCAATGATTGTTAAGATTAGGATGGAAAAAATAGTCATAAAGTTTGTCCAGGTATTCAGTATTTATTTGTTTGTTACACATTACAAATATGATTTACAGAAGACAGTTTAATATGATACACTGCGAGAAAGAAGAAATTTTCTTTTTTTAAAGAAAGAAAAAATATATAAATTATTCCCATTTACATTACTTTTACTATATCATTTCTAATCGTTTTTTTAATTGTTTCGGCAATCACCGATTAGAATTAAAAAAAAAAAATTTTTTTCTTCATTTTAATCATTCTAGTTTATATTTGCTGATCGTTTAAGGAAATATGCCGTTAATATTTCTACACATTCCTCATTTTGTTGGTAGAAGTGATGAAACTTTAGAACATCTTTCCATTATCACTTAGATGATGATAAAATTTATTTCTCAATATTATGAATCAAAAATTTGGTCCAGCAAAACATGATTTTCACATTATACGAGAATTTTCTCGAAACTTTTTCAAATTCTAGTTTTAAATAACACTTTGACATTTCATCACTTTTTGCCCAATTTCCTGACTGCTACATGAAACACAATCTAAGTTATCATGAAATTAAATGCATAGAAAACAAAACAAACAAACAAATAAATAAACAAACTATGTTCCTTTTGTTCTGCGGAAATTCAATGTTAACACTGCGCGCAAATATAAACGACGGTGACGATCATAGGATGTGTGTCTTCTTGTTTGACTTGATTATATTATAGATTTCATGGTTGCTTATAACTGCAGTCGAGAAATAAGAAAAGTGCAAGTGGGTGGCCCTTAATTTTATCATGCAGAATTTATTTGTTTCAGTTTCATAATGGAAGCTTTTCTTCATAGATAAAATAAAACTGAAATTCTAACTCATTTTTGAAACGGGTTATAATTTTAATTCCAAACTTCAAAACGGAAATAAATCCTTATGCTCACTAAAAATGTTAAATTATTTCTGAAGTGAAGGTAATCATATAACAGAAAAGTTTAAAATTTGAAAACATTTCTCATAATAGCAATTATTCTTGTTTCAACAGTTCCATTCTGAATTTCAACAAGCACAATCATTAGCAATTGTCATCGGATCATTTCCTCCTCATTCAGGTCTAGTAGTTATTGGAATTTTCAATACTTTTTCAAGTAACTTATTGCATTAGAAGTGAAATTAATTTTAACACAAATGCATTTTCATACAATAGCAAATCTAAAGAGAAAAACAGACTGGGCTATAAATACCTAGAGAAAAATTCTCTACAGTAACTATCCAATAAAACACACATTTAGCCGATTTTGCGCCATATCTTTTAAATATGTATGTGTAAACTTTTTTCCCATTTATGGTTAATTTATTATTCCTGATAAAACAAAGTTTCATCCACTTCATTTGCACTATTTGCATATTTCAACTTGGTCGATAATAAGTCGTCAATAGTAATTTTTTGCTAATAAGTAATCAAATAATCAGTTTTATCAGGGGATATAGGTTGATAATAAATTTCATCGTTCTAATTTGTGAGTCATATATGATCCTCATTTCACATGAACATATTGTCAGAATTACCCAAGAAGTCAAGTATTCAACTTATTGACTAGCGCTGTTAATCCTGTCTTATCCGTGTTCAGTATGTAATGCGATGGAGTGATTGGAAAAAAGAAGGGCCTTATCAAAATTTGTTGATAAAGAGAAACAATACAGTTTGCATGATATAAAGTAAAACAGAGGAGATGTAAAGATCATTGCTGTGATGTTTTTCATCGTTCTCGTCGGTATCCTTATGATTTTCTTGATTTTTTCGATCCTCATGAGATAAAGAGAGACAAAAGAAGCCTAACATTTCGACCCAGATGAGAAATAATAAATCTCCCAGGAATTTTTGCCTTTTTAGGCCAAAATTTTTCACTCCGACTATAGGCATTGTTAGCACTTTTCACCGTGTTTAAACTTCTGGGAAAAACGAATGTTGCAATTCGGTTTTTTGAAACAACCTGTTTCAAAAAATAAATAAAGTAAAATAAATAAAGTACGTTTAATTATTATTACTATTATTATTATTATTTTTTTTTATTATTATTATTTCAACAAACTGTACAGCTTGTTTTAGAGGAGAATCGGAAATAAAGCCGATCAAAACAGGGATCTTTACTATATTTTCTTTTGATTTATATTTGATTCATCCATCGTTTGTTTTATATATGGTTATGTTACGTAGCTGGTTACATTCCTCAGTGATTTTATCTGCATCTTGACCTCGAGGCTATACAAGGTCAAATTTTTGGACAAAAGTATAACCTTATTTCTAAATCCTGTCGCTCAAAAAAAGTTTTAATCTTACAGTCAGCATTCGACTGCTTTAATTTCAAGTTTTTTATTGGACAATTTTTGGCGACACCTTAATCAGACCATTGTTGATATAATCCATACAAAAAACGGATCTGACTGGATGGATAGATCTTCATGGATTGAACTTTAAGATTTCACAGTTTCGTTGAATACTTGATTGTAGGGATATTTCAAATTTGTTATTTCATATAAATGGCCAAAATAAAAACAAAAAGTTAAAAATTACAAAGCATCTCATATCATACCACTCTCCATAAATTTGAAGCTTGCAATGACTTCGATTTTTTTCATTCAACTTGACAATTGTTAATTAATTCGTGAATAAATTTTCATGGTATTCGAAGGATGTTATAGAAAACAATGACTTGAAATGATCAGAAAGGAATTTGATCGAGAACTGAAAAGAAGAAGGCTAACATGTAAAATTGTTCTCAAACTTCTATTACTGAAATTCACTATCTAAGTACCAAGATGAAAAAGTTTATTCCTCACAACAATGGAAATAAGCTACGGTTCCGTCCATTTCCTCGTTTTAAACTTAGACCTATCAAGCTAATATTTAAATTGTGGAATGTTTAGAAACCCTTTAAACTAGTGATTATATTTGAGTTAGATATACATTTTCTTCTTTTACAGCAATTCCTTAACCTTCACTTTTCTGAAAAAAAGGATCAATCTTAAAGACGACACTGTAGTAAGATAACGAAATGATGCGAATCTTTTCGTATTTTCCAGATCAAATTAGATATTATATCGTAATCTGATAAATGGATCGAAGGTGACCATAAGAACAATGTCAAAATATTATTGCTTACTACAATCAGTTCTATCTATCCTCATCAAATTATAACTGAAGCTTTGATGTAATGAATTTTATAAAAATACGAACTAACATATGATTAGTTTTCAGCGAAATAATATAGAAGCGGTACAATTAACATTGTAATGCATCATAACGTTTGTCCATTGTATTCCTCGGTATAATGTTAACAAGCCAATAAATATTGCACATATTTTATTCTCAGTTTTAGCCCTCATTTTATGGGTATGAATAAATGAATAATAAATAAGTAGATGAATAATTGTATGGATAAAGCATGGCAAGAAATCCTCGAAATAAATGATTTTTAACGAAAAAGACGGAATAATCGAATTTTTCCGGTTTTCTTTGTAGAGAAAGATCATTATTCCGTTACATATAAGCCATATTAGAAATTGTCACAGTGTTCATTCTTTTCAATAACTTCATGTATCAAACAATTTTCGATGCATTATCAACAAATCAATACATACATTACTCGAAGATAACTTAGTTTTGATATTTGCTTTGAGAGGGATAAATTTTAATGTACCCCTTTTATTTTTCTTTTCCTTCTCTTTCCGGATTTGTTTGATTGTAGAAATCTTCTCTGAAAATGTTGTACATTTTTAGATAAAAATTAGAAATTGGAAAAAGTTCGGCGAAAATCTTCGTGTTAGGCAAGAATGCTGTGGCGACCAAGAAAAAAACATAGAAAATTTTGTGTTAAGAACAAACTAACAACATTCTTCAAATTTCTAAATTTTTCTAAAAATTAATTGGAAGAGGAAGAAAATGTTGGTATGAAACTAAAATATCAGATAACTTTCCATACATCGATGTTTAAAAGAAGTCAACCAATTTTTTACGAAAAAAACTGATTCCACTTTAAATCAGATTTAAGAACTCAAATACCATTTTCGTGATTTCAAAGAAACACTCAAATAATCTGAATTATAATTGCTCGAATAAATTACATAATTAGTGAATACTTAAATATTCGATTTAAAATAAAAATTTATTCAAATATTTTGACATGATTTGAACAAAAATGGTAGAGTAAACATCCCTTCAATGATGGAAAGGCTTAGCTCCTTGCATTGACAATAATATGAAAGCTTTGACACTATCCATTATCACCTTCATCCTTCATTTCATCACCTCATTTCGACCAATTTCATTTTTCAACTACATTCAAATAAAATAATCTTTCGATAACAACAGAATACTACTGCACATCTTTTTTCCAAAAAAAAAAAGCCTGATTCATTAAACAATTAAAAAGTTTCAAATCTCTAAAAAAACAAGTATCTGCAGCTGTCAATGTTATTTCTAATATAACATCACACTAGTGCTCCAAGAACTGCATCAAAACTTTTTCAAATTTATACAATTCAACTAAATCTAGTCGAAGTTGAACAAACTCTTAAAAAAATACTGAAGTTTTTTTTGTTTTTTTTGTCGCAAAACTGAAACTTGAATAACAAAAACTTTAAAAGTTTAAAAAAAAAGAATAACAAAAAAACTGAATGTATCTCTAAATTAATTTGTTTTTAGAGCTAAATATGATCGAGTTTGAGTTGAGGGAATCATTCTCCAAACATTCAAAACAACATAAATTCCAAATTGCACCTAAAAACAGTGGAACATAAAAGCCAGGTAATATAAAACTGAAAAACATCTACTGGGCCAACTAGGGAAGCGACCAAAAAAAAAAAGATAAGAGTACTATCAGTCAAGTAAATTTTCAATTTAAAGTCGCATTCACAATCAAAATCTTTAATTTCTACGGCAATAAATAAATAAAAGAGTTAGCAAAGCCATCTTCAATAATCATATTACGAATTCATTTCGAATTAAATTATAGCAACAGCAATGGGATGCATCAAGAATATGCTCGCAATTCATAACGATATAGTTCGCGATGCAAGCGAAAAACATATTTCACTCCAAATGAAATTTACATATAATTATCAGTCATCATCACTATCATCATTATCCCATCTCATCTCAATGCAAGCACAGCAAATGAATGACTCATTTTTTTGCTGTAAAACTGTTTTCCTCTCCAATTTTTTGTCTGGAATTCTTTTCAAATGAAATTAAAGCAACAGTAACATGATGTAAACTTAAGAGTAATGATTGTATCATGATTTTTGATTCAATATCATGAAATCATCAAGAACCATCTCATGTCATAGACCAGCGATTATCCATAATCCATTAGCATGTGTAGCACTTTTTTTCAACAACTGTAATGCAGTCTTCTGCTCTCAAACTCCCAATCATTCATTCTAAATAATAGAATTTATTATACACTTACAACAGCTAATGTTTTATATCAAAAATAAATAGAGTAATTGCCGTCCGCGCTTAGTACGAATCGCAGAGATTTGGAAAATCGAAAAGAAGATTTCCTCTGAAAATGCTTTTTTAAAACAATGATCTGTATCCGTGCAATATGATTTATCAGTGATCGATTCACTTCAAAGTCTTTCGTAATTCATCACTCGCAGAAAGTTGTCATCTTCAACATTTCAAATGCTATCACAAAAACAAGAAAATGACATGAACGAGAATGGTATGAAAAAGCAAATAGAAATGAAAAATATGTAAACTATATCTTATAATCAAGTACGCTATTGCAAACTAACTACAAGAGGAATATTAGTTTAGATGACACGATTTGAATGTCGACGAACTTCTATGGTAATTTTAAGGTCATGTTCGAAATACGAGCCATGAATGTGAAGACATTGCGAAAAGCACGCATTGGAATGACCGACTGCAATCTGTTATTGAGCCAGGTCATATCTTTGTGATTCTTACTATATATATATATGTATAGATCACCATTCTCTGAATTCGAAGGCATGCTTTAATTATTCATATTTGGGCTCCTACCACTGAATCTCATCAAACGTGTCGAATGCTATCAAAACAAATCATTCAGCGTAAAATATTTAAAATGACATTAAATAAATCAAATAAAATAATTGATTGCATAACTGTGAGGAATGTTTTCCAATTTAGACAAACCATAAGTTTAAATAAACATTGACAGCCAGCTGCCCTTCTTGAATGTCATTCAATTTCAAGTTCCCTACTAAGAATTGCTATATCTTTTTAAAGTCTGCTCCTTTCGAAAAATATATCGGTCTTTCACTTGTGCAATTGATCGCATTTCTAAAACAAATGTTCTATCGAAAGCATATTAATAACAGTAATTTTACCTGAGTGTAATAATGTCACGACAGCTTAGTTCTTACGTTTCATTCATTTCAAGCCTGGACATATTGTATATTCAATCATGCCCCAGTGTAGGACTTCAATTTTCAAATTTGAACTGTAAAAACTTTAAAAAAACGCTTGTACTTCATTTAATCGTTTGTTCCACCCTTTTCGTCACTAAACCTTCCGTGATCGTCGGCTGCTAAGTATTAAAGTTGCAAAACAAGGACTTCACTAACTGAATTCAACTTTTTGCAAGATATTCATATATAGATTCAGGTCTTGTGAACTGTACTACTTCCAAATATTGTTGGCTTAATTTGAATTTATTTACAAATTCTACAAGTTCCTTGAGAGTTGCGTGCGACTTCGCTAGCTCAACTTTAAAATCAAAACTGATTTAAAGAGAATAGCATTTGCAACATTTGAAAAAAAAGCAATACGAAAATTGCTATTTCTGTGCCTTGAATTTCTTATATTAATTAGTTTGTGGTAATACCGAAAATGACAAAGAGAAAAACTGCAGAAATTGAAAATCAAATCGTCTTTTGGAAAAAGCTGGAGTAATCTTCCGAAATATGATTAGAATTTCATCAAAAATTTTGTTATAAATTAAAAGAACACAGTGGAATGCAACTACAATAAAAGTCATGAACTGATAAAGTAATAAAGTGTATCAGTCGAGATCAGTTCGTCTTCGTGATAAGAAATTTCCAAATAGTCCATAAAGGTATGGATTGATTACTGCATTGAAAACCATAATGCTATGCAAACAATATACCTGAAAGATAATTTCTATTCACATAATTTTTCATATGAATTATTTGATTTATATAAGGTGTTACTCCTAAAATATTCTTCTAAATGTACCTTATTAGCATGTGCTTCAAAAAATCCTTGAGGATCCATAAAATGATACAAAGTAAGCCCATTGTACGGTAACCAACATATGATATAAGCAGCTACCAGTTGAAAACTTATTCGAATCGCTCGACTTCTGAAATTTTCATATATTAATCAAACAAAATCAGGTAATTCAAAGATTGAAAATTGTGATAATATACCCAGCAGTGAACCCACCGTATAATTTTGGTGTTGTACGACCGATAATTGACAACGTAACCACCTGAACCATGCTGGGTAATAGCAGTATTCTCTTGTTTCTTTTTCGGCCGATCGCTGGCCGTCTGACCATCTTCACTAATAACGATACGTGGATTTGCTAGAATTACATTAAGAATATCGAAGTATAAACCACGAATACCTAGCCAAATGATAGATTAAACGGAATGGTTCCGACGGCCTCATATACAACTGCGTTTAGCATGCGACCACAGCACTACCAGGAGATGCGCTGCAGTAAATGACAGAACGATCATTGCAATTGAATCATGAAAACGATTAAGTTTGATTTCAAGCATCCATTTCTTTTATTTCGATTTTTCAATCCAAAGTTTTTTAGTTTCATGAAACATCTTTGCTGCGTAGAGAATGATAAAGCAGTGACTAAGAAAAACATACGCCTTAATAGCGACGATGTTTTTTCATCCTTTCCTTTCTTTAGCGTCGATTTTAAGAGCTTCCAATCTGCAGATCGCAATCTTTTTATTGCGTTATGTTGCAATTCTATCAAATTCAATTTGCATACGAAAAACGGACCTAAACTTTGATTGTTAAAAGGTTGTTACGTGTCTACATCTTTTATTAAATTACTTTGTGGACTGCTCATTAATTAAAAACCAATTAGTGGGTATATTCCTATGTATTTTAGTCTTAATGAGAAGCCAATCTATGATTTCTGAGTTTGCTTGAAAAATTTGAAGCACTTGATAGACTTCAACTTTAAGCAACCGATAAAGAACAATAATTCAGCTCTCGCCTAATTTCGTCAACGATACACTCAAGTGACCCTTCCTTGATTTTCTATTTCACATAGCATGCTACCTCCCCATTTGTACTTCATTTCTTGGAATAACAATGATCAGTGATATGCTTATGCATATTAGATATTTAGAGAGATGGCGAAGAAAGACCATCCTGTCAACATTCGTTCTTTTATTCATCATTGCAAATTTTGAATAATGATTGAATACAAGTTATATTCTCTTTCTATATGTTTATAGTTCATGGCTATTGAACCAAGCCTGTGTGAATGGTTTTAAGCTTTATGAATTCGATTACTTAACTCATGCTCTAAGCTTGAAACTTTCTCAGTATTTCCGAAGTCTTATCTCAGATTAATGGTTTAGTTTCACGTTTTCTCGTACTTTCGGTATCGTATGATTTTCTTGATTTTTTCGGTCCACATAAGACAAAGAGAGACAAAAAAAGCCCAGCATCGTAATAACAAAGTTTTCCAAATTCAAAGAGTGCCGATTCGGAAAAGAACCTCCAAAAGGGAAGTCGATGATGTTTACTTACAAAACACTTGCGCTTAAGTTTTGGATGAGATTTAAAATGAAGAAAACGTTGCGCTTAGCTGAATGCCTCAGTGTACCTACATGCCTAAAACATGCCTGAGAAGAAGACCTGAATGCTGGAGTAATGATTTCGACATAAGCCGCCTACTTTTTGCCCCCTAGGCTAAAATTTCTCACTGCAAATATAACCGTTGTTGGCACTTTGTGATGTGCTTATACTTCTAAGAAAAACAACTGTTACGATTAGATTTTGTGAAACAAAATCTGTTTCATAAAAAAAAGTTTTTTTTAGGTGGAGAAGTCTAATTCAAAAATTACTAACTCACATTTATCGCAATAGTGCAAATAATTTTTTAAACGGAGAAAGGAGTAAATTACTATTAATTATTATTCAATGACTTTGTTATTATTATTATTATTATTATTATTATTATTATTATTATTATTATTATTATTATTATTATTATTATTATTATTATTATTATTATTATTATTATTATTATTATTATTATTATTATTAT
>JABVXV010000366.1:0-58095 GCA_013365325.1 Dipetalonema caudispina | reverse complement strand
TAATAATAATGATAATAATGATAATAATAATAATAATAATAATAATAATAATAATAACAATAATAATAATAATAGCAATAATAATAATAATAATAATAATAATAATAATAATAATAATAATAATAATAATAATAATAATAATAATAAATAATAATAATAATAATAATAATAATAATAACAAAGACAATGATGACAACAATGATAATGATAATAATAATGATAATAATAACAGTAATAATAATGATAAAAATATTAGAATAGGACTGAACCTTGGGGACGGAAAAATATTTCATGCGTCAATTTTATTAATTATCCAAAATAATTTTTTCCTTCTTTTTTTTCTTCTTTTGAGCAATTTTTTTGTTTTATAAAGATCGAAAGAGTAGAAGACGACTAATTAAAGTCCATCATTTTTTCCTGTTAATTAATAAGTAACTAACTGAGTAAACATTATTTATTTCTACTACTAATGAATAAGAAATTTTCATTGTCATATAGTGGTACTACTACTATTGTTATTTGTACCCATTCCATTTATGGTATTTTCATTTCCATTTGCTATAACAGCTTCAATTGTTTCATCGATTGTATTTAACCTTAGAAGTTGACTGTCATTGTCATTTGATGATATTTCAGCCATTTCTGATAATGATTCTTCTGGTCTTACTTCTATCGCAGTATCACCATCACATGAATTTATCACTGATAAGGAGAATTCTTCTTCGCTTAAAATATTATTTACGGTAAAAATAATTGCACATATACAATCTATGGACGGATTAAACAATTAATGTAGCAATTAATCCAATGCAAACTTTTTAAAATTTGAAAATTTCAAATTTGGAATTAGATTATGAATTTTGATAATTGTTGAAGCGAACCAATTATTGAAAGAAGAAACAATCCGAAAAACTGAAGGTATTACATCCGTCGTTGCTACCTTCGGTATCTTTTTCACCGCGTCACAATCAGAGTTGGAAGAACTAGGACCATTATCAATATCCATTTGAGCTAATTTTGGTGTAACTTTGAGGTACTGAAATTTGAAAAATTGAAATTGAAGAATTATATTCATTTTATGTTTGAAATTGGATTAAAACTTCGAAAAATTCATGGAAAGAAGTTAAAAACAATAATATTAAATTATGGGTAATTGTTAGAATCATCATAACGGTATAATTTTTTCTTTTTCTTTTTTCTTTTGAACTAATAGAATTTTAGATAATACGCTATAAATGCAATTATATGATGTTGACATCAAAATAACTGCGCTCAAATTTAGCAAAAAATTTTTCATTTAATTTCACGTGACAGCAAAAAGATTTATTTTACGTTTCATTTAAATCCAATCGTTTATAAAATTAATAATATAGCGTGTATTTAATTCCACGTATTTACGTATG
Organism: Dipetalonema caudispina; assembly: GCA_013365325.1. Lineage (NCBI taxonomy): Eukaryota > Metazoa > Nematoda > Chromadorea > Rhabditida > Onchocercidae > Dipetalonema > Dipetalonema caudispina. The sequence goes on along the minus strand of JABVXV010000366.1, from coordinate 56,692 downwards.
TGGAATTCTACGCTTCATATGCTAAACTATTATATAAATAAGATAATATTTTAAAAAATATCATTCATCAAAAATTTGCTCGAAATAAGTAAATAGAATCTTATAACTTAAAAAAAAAAAAATGAAAGAGGAAATTCTTTTTTTTTTTTTTTTTTTATTATTTTAAGAAACCTGTAAATTTTTGGAACGCTTGTTACGTGATACATTTTCCAAACGTGAATCAATCGCTTCTTTATATTTTAATTTATCAATACAGCCATCTTTGAGATCATCATCTTGTAAGCCATGGCAGGTACTCAAATGTCGTTTCATATTGCCCTGTTAAGAATTAAAAAAAAAAAATAAAAATGAAAAAATTATCAATGTTTGATTTTAAATAAAATTGTAACATTCATTTTATACTGTTCTCTAACAAATTATAAAAATAAAAATTTTTGAAAGTAAATAGTGAAATGATTGCAGGATAATGTGAAATTTAAATATAGCAATTATCGTCGAAATTAAATATAACAAAAAAGTGTAAAATTATACATAACAAATGATAAATCACACGTTGGAAATTTTAATAATCTTAAATACTCAAACAAAGAAGAAAAAAAAAAAAATGAAAAGTACTAAAATCTAAATACTTCATATAAATTTATAAGCTAATAACAAAAATCTTAGTCTGAATGTTCAATATTTTTTTTTTTTAGGTAAGCATATTATTTTAAAAGTTAAGATAGCTAAAATGAATGCTTAATTCATGCATAAATTTACTTTCAAAATTAGCTCTAAACCATATATGTTTATCCTACAAAAATGATATGTTTAATAACTGTTATAAATCGATATAGAAATTTTACATAATCTAAATAATTTCTTATATTTTTATTTTTTTTCTTAATTTTTGAATTATTATTTTTTTATTCGAATTTTTTCATTTTTCTCAAAACAAACCTTATAAATGGTAGCAAAATCACATAACGGACATCGGAATGGATCATCATTACTACGATCTTTTTTCATACTACATGATTTCATTTTAGCTGTTGATTGTTGTTCAGCTAAAATACCATTACAATTATCCATCCATGGAATTTTTTCAGCCATTGTTGTTTCTAATACATGTGGTTGATAACTATCCGAAAATGTCATCGTTTCATTACAACCATCACCAAATTGAAAAGTATCAGATGTGAATTGTTTTAAGGTAGCATCTAAAAAATATTTTTATTATCATATTTTTCATTTTTCTCTTTTATTTTTTAGAAGAAAGAGAAAAAAAAAATATTTGTTAATGAAATTTGTAAAATTTCATTCAAAGAAAAAAAAAAAAAAACATTGAATGTTTTTTTTTTTTTATGAATTACGATAATTTTACACACAAAAAAAACTATTTTTATTGTCTCCTTTCATTGTGTATGATGAAAGATAATTGATATCAAATACTTAATTTGTGTAATTTTGTATAAAAAAAAAAAAAAAAAACCTTTTCTTCTCACTTTGCTACCGTTACGTATCGATTTCATACATTGATTCACGTGACGTCTAATATTACCCTATAAAATTTATATTTTTAATAACTGTACTCGTATAAGAATGTAATATTTTATTATTATTATCTTCATTATATTATAAATTAATGAATCTTTAATTAAGTGAAAATTAATTGATATTCCCAAACATTTTAATTTTTCATACTTGAATTAAAAAAGTTTACCTTTCAAAACTTCTATTAATATTTTCCATGTAAAAATTACCTAATAAAATCTAAGAAGTTGAAGTTAAAAAATACATATATACTGGAAGATTTTTTAAAAAATCAATCATTCACTCATTTATTTATTACTGTATTTACAGATATCATTGAATATTTTAACATTCTCTTAAATGAATGTTAAGTGATATCAAATACAGTAAATTTTATCATCGATTGAATTAAACAAAACAATTTTCATATTAATCCTTATCAGGCAATTTAATTCATACCCATTATTGTCGTATTGTATTATTAGGGAAGAAAAAAAAAAAAAAACAAAATGATCAAATTTCATTTATTACTGGAAATTTTATTAGAATTAAATTTCATATTTTATTCCCTATTTATAATTGTAGCAATGTGTAGCTAAAAATAATTCACACCAAATAAAAAGTTAAACAAGTAATTAATGTCAATTTTAATATGCTAATAAATTTTAATATACCATAAAGTGTTTTCTTCGCTATTATTTAAATAATACTGTATTATCCATATTTTTATTTTAAAAAAATTCGTTTATTTATTGATAATTCATAGGAAATTATAATTAATGATGGGAAAAAAAACGAAACAAGTTCCTACTTTATAATGACTTATAAAGCGATCACAATATGGACAAACCGGATCGATACCATTTGAATTGGTAATATTTCCTGGATCACAGATTCTCATACTTTCAACAAAACCACCCATTTGGTCTAAATAATTCCGACCTGTAATAGTTCAACAAAATCTTTCTCTCATTAATTATAGGTTTTAATAGAAATTTAATTTCAAATATTTTTGATAAGGAATGATAGGTTTGTTTTAATATTATGCAATAATTATCCAACAAAGCTTAATGTAAATATGGTTTCAATAGGTATTCAAGAATAAAAGAGCTTTTTTTTTTCACAATGGAAATGTAAATTTCACCATTTTAAATTGAAATCCGAATGATATTTTACTAATTATGGCTAATTAAATAAATGCATGAATTCCTTCTCATTCGACGATTACTACAAAATCGCTCATATTTTCTGAAGAAAGACTTTTTATCAGAAAGAATAGATGGAAGAAAAATAAAAAAAGGTCTTGAAGTTTTGAACAAAGGAGAAACAGGTCCTATAATTTATCAAAATTATCAATATTCCATTAGGACGAAGAAATTATTTCAAACTTTTTACAATAACAATGAATGCATAAGATTCTGATAAAATATATTATTACAATGATAAGAGTAAAAATTTTAATAAAATGTTAAATTTTATCTGTAATATAACATGGCAATAAATTTAAAGAAAGAAGAAAATGATAAAGAAAAAAAATAAAATAAAATAAAATAAATTTTGCTTATTTTTCCATAAAATAATTTGATTAATATAATAATGATATGATTATATTAGTTTAATTTTTTTTTTTCAAATAATTAAGTGTTGTTTTGTTTTTTTTTTTTTTTTTATTCGTTTAAAATTTATGCAACAATTTTTTTTGTTTTCTTTCTTTTTGCTTCATTGTCAAATTACACATTTACACACCGATGAATTCTCGACATTTCTCATTACGTCCGATATGTCCGGTAAGTGATCTACGTGATGAGTAAACACCGCGACATGCCATACATGTTATTTGCTTCCTTTCACATTTGTTGACTGTTTCACCAAAACCTGTCAAAAATTTCCTTTCCTTCTTGGCCTTTTTTTTTTTTTTTTCCCTTTCCCTTGTAGTTATTTGATAATTAATTCTTATTGCAGGAAATTTAATTTAATTCATATTTGTACAATAACATTAATATAAATGATAGATTATATCAAAATTTTTTAGCGAAAGTTTTCCTTTTTTTTTTTCATAAATATTAATATTTTAATTAATAATGTAATAAATATTTTAATTCTACAATAGTATAATGGAATTTTTCGAATTAATAAATATGTAAATAATATGTTTAATGAATATATATGAATATATTACAGTTCATGTGAAATTACTGTGAAATTTGATGGAATTAACGTGGAAGATTAAATGAGGAACTTATTTAATGAATTTATTTAACCAAATATATTGTAGAAGAATCTTTGACTAAATTGTCCGAGAATAATAAGGACAATCAAATATACATTTATCAATGAGAAATTTATAACGGGAATTTCCAATTATTATATTTCCAAAAGACCTTGTTCTAGAAATGAGGCGAAAATAAAAAAGTGGCAATTTACCTGTTGGTACCGGTGTATGAATCATCTTTTGATTGGAGTCAGAAAATCGAGACTGTGTCATTTGATTCAAATTTTCGGTACATTTCTCTTGCTGACCATAATTTCTATTTCTGATATCATTATTATTTGATATTACTACCGGTTGTTGCAACTCTAATCGATTACCATTGATCAATCCTTGACAATTTGTTGTGTAATTATTATCAATTAGGCCTGTATCACGTGCCTGATATCTGAATAAAAAATGAGAAACATACCAAAATCATCAATTAAAACTTGATTAACAGATAAAATCTTGAGAACTTCTAATTATTGATGAAAATCTAGGATTGACGTAAGCTATATAATAACCTATATACATTTCCAAGAAATTGCAAATTTAAAATTGATGATGATTATCTACCTGATATTATTTGAGCAACTAGGAGCAGTTGTATGCACTGGATAACCAAAATTTTGACTGTTTATACTCATTGGTACCTGTAACTTAAAAAAAAAAAAAGAAAAAAAAAAGTAAGGAAAAATAGTTGTTAAAATTAGGTCAGTTAATAAAAATTTGCTTGTCAAAAAATATTAACATTAACTCAATTAATAGAAAATTGCATCGTTCAAAAATTGCTAAAATTAATTCAATTCATAAAAAGTTGATTATTATCGAAATATAATTATCGACTGGCCTACCATTTCTTTCTTTCAGTTTAAAAAATTTCCATTGTCAAATGTTTGCATATGTTTACGTATGAATTTCATTTTTATGCATGAAAAAATCTTTACAACAAACGTTTTTTTTTTTTTTTCTTATTAATATTAAAAAAAAAAAAAAATCATTGAAAGAAAAATAATTTAATAAATATTTATATCTATGGAAAAAATTTATATTTAATTTTTTTCATAATTTCTTAATCAAATGTTTATTTGCAATTTTTTTTATAATTGCATTAAAAATCTAAATTATAAATGAATAGTATAAATAAAAGACATATATATATAAAACATAAATGAAAATATACGTCATGATTAGAAAATATACGAAAATAAAATGTAATTTAATTAATTACTTCATTAGGATTAAAATCATTTGTGCTATTTGAAAATCGTGTTTGTTCATCCCAAACATTCCAACATAAAGTGCTATCAGCCGAAAGCATTGCATACGTTGATGAGAATAATTCTGTTGTATCTCAAAATAAATTTATATATTAAAATTTTTTTTAAAAAAAAAAAAAGAATTTAAAAAAAGAAAATGAATGAATCATTTCTTTTGGAAAAATTTAATCATATAAAATCCCTATGAAAAATTAAGAAAAAAAAAAAAAAAAGCTGCATTCCTCAACAAGTTAAAAGAAAAAATAACTAGATCTAGTAAATTTGTCTAATTTATTAAACAAATTTAGTAAATCAACATTTTAATTAGAATTATTTTCAAAAAAGAAATGGTAATTCGAAAAGAAATACTAAAAGAAACTTGAAATTAGATCCAGATCCAGTTTTTGAAGTCAAAAAAATTCAATTTTTATTACACAAATTTTAAAGAATGCAAATTGCTTAAAGGAACAAAACAAAAAATTATTAAAAAAAAAAAAAAAAATATTTGATTCAAAATTTCACTTCTTCCTTTAACAATGATATACTTACTAAATATCATCAAATCCCTAACTTTTTCAATTTTTTTTTTCTCCCTAAATCAGAAAAATAACAGCCATATCAATGTAATTGTCGGATTTTAATTCTAATCCGGCAAAATGAACAATACATAATGACGATGTGTTCAACAATTTTACAATTTGTCGCAAATTATAATAATATGTTATAAATTCGAAACAATTGTTTAATTGTTTAATTATATTGCAAAATATTTATTTTCTAACACCATCCAATATTTATATTATTGCTAATTGTTATATTACTTATATTAAAATTTATATTATTGAGCAATGTAATAGTAATTATAGAATTATTTATTCCATTATTAAAACTATGAGATATTTCTGGTAATCAAAATCAATTAACCATTTAAATCATTATTTGTATCCAAAATTCCTAAATGATTTGATGTTATCGGTGTTTGCATGTTATATCCTGTCGCCAATGACATATATTCGACGTTAGTCTAAAATAAAAATATTAATTTACTCTAAAAAAAAAAAAAAAAAAAAAAAAAAAAGGAAATATTAATGAAAAGAAATGTAATGTTAAATTATGGAAACAAATTTCAAAGTTTGAAATTTTTAAAACAAAGAGAAAAGAAACGGATGAAATAATACATTTATTACATAAATTCAATTATTTAAAAAAAAAAAAAAGAAAATTTGCAAAAGTACTTGATGTTTATTTACATCATATTTTTAATTATCATCTTCTTTCTTTTTCTATTACTAATTAAGAATTTCAATTATTCTATCCTTTCCTTTTCCAATGGATATAAGTAAGAAAAAAACAAAAACACTTCCCAGTTTTACTTTTTTTTTTTTTTTTTTTTATTACAAATTATTAATTAGTTAGTATGTATGTGTAACTAAAATGTCATATGAAACTAATTTTAAAATTAATGACATATTTCATTTCTTTGTCAATCCAAAATGTCACATTTCCCTTTCTTTTTTTTTTATTTTTTTCTTTTGTTAAACGATCTAATCTTACATTTATGAATTAATTCAAGCAAAATTAGGCTTTTTTTTTTTTTGTATAAATTTCACAGTATAAACTTCGAAATTTCCACAATATTAAAAAGGAAAACCAAAATTTCTGTAAAGCAAAGAGGAACAAAAAAGTTGATTTAAATCAAAAAAAAAAAAAAAAAAACTATTTAACTACCAAATTTTTATCGTCATTAATCCTGAACTGGTTCTGTGTTGTTGCTGTTGATACAGTTTCTGTTGATTGTGGTAATGATGATGTTGGTGATAATGGTAATGGTAATGATAGCGATGATGATGATGATGTTGATGATGATGATGATGATGATGGTGGTAATTGTGATTGTGATGATGATTGTAGTGATGGTAATGGTAATGGTGGTGGAGGTAATGTTACTGTTGAATTTTCAAAATTTCGACTAGTTAAAGGATACATTGAACAATGCTCATAATCACTGGATGCATTACCCGAACCAATACCATTTGTTGTTGATAAAAGTTGTCGCAACATTTGATAATTCAGTAATTATTTCAATAATATTTGCTAAAATAAATAAGAAAATTTTTAAATTATTTCAATTATAAAATGTAGGAATGAATTAACACATCGAATATTAGTAATTAACATTACGTTTGCTCCTTTTTTTTGTTCTTAGATATATGATTAAATTAAAATAATCATAATTATAATAATCCAATAATTATTTATAACATCAATTAATGGTATGAATATTAAAAAAAAAAAAGAATTAATAATGATGAAAAAAAAGCATAGTGTTATAGTATTATTATATATGTATATAAAAGAATAAAAAAAAAAATTGAAAAAAAAAAATTTTCAATGAATTTTTAGTAGAGAGCAAGTTGAAAAAGAAGAAGAGAGAGAGAAAAAAAGAAAGAAATGGAATATAATACATTGTATGGTAAAAGGAAAAATGATTTAAAAATTGTTTGCATGGAAGATACAAGGTGATAATAATCGGATAAATGAAATTGAATGAATACAACAAAAAAAAAAAAAAAAAAAAAAAAAAAAAGCTGGTGAAAAATAAGAATTTGCGTAATGATATTTAGCTTTTTTACAAAATAGAAAAATGAATGATAGTAATGGTGAAGATAAACAATACCAACAATAACAAAAATATTTCCTTCAGATAAGAATAAATTGGAATTGATAGAAAAGGAACATACGAAATGTATTAATTCATATGATGATTTAAAAAGGTATAATGTATAATGAAAGAATGATATGATATTAATTATTATAGTTTAGATTAAAGGTTTGTAAAATTTTGATTGCAAATAACTAATAGATAATGTAAAGGAAAAAAATTTTTACAAAAATCTAAGCAGGAAAAAAAAAAAAAGGAAGATTATACGGAAGAGATATGGTGAGCAATCATGCATGGAAATGTTAAATTTAAATATTATAGATGGAATGGAAGAAAAGATGAAAAGATTGAAAAATAATAATAATAATAATAATGATAATAATAGTAATAATGTGGTAACAATAATAATAGTATTAATTAATAATTAATAATTAGCAATAATAAATGGTAATAATAATGATGATACTAATAATAATAGCATGATAAAAAAAGAAATCATGAAATCGGGAAAAAAAAAAATCAAAAAGTTATGTGAAATTAATAAGATGTTAAAACTTCTTTCAAAATTGGGAACACGTATTAAAATAATAAGATGAAAACGAATGAATAATACAAAAGTGATAAAATCATCTAATTTTAACACTATTATCACCATTATCACTGCTATCCTTATTAATAAGAAACCATGATAATCATCATATTATCAACATTATTACTAAGATATTTATTCCTTAGTAAGAATTATTATTAATCATATCATACATTGATCATATCATACACATATGAACAGTTTAAAATATCAGATAATAATAGTAGAAGTGATTTTATGATAGTGATAAAGTACCAATCATTTACGATACTTTTTGTGTTATTAGCAATAACAGTAACCATTTTGTAGTATTTTTTTTAACGGTATTTTTACAATCAACTCTTTATTGATTTCTTTTGTTGTTTTAGTAGAACAAAAAATTAATCAATATTTATCAAAAAAAAAAAAAAAAAAACACGAGGATTACAATGTAATTAGTCATCATTACTGATTATGGTGATAAGGCTGTGCATAATTTACATTCATGCTTTTGAAAAATTTAATAATTAACTTTGTTAATAGTTATCCTTAATGTCATGTATTAATCTTTTTGTTATCATTGATAAAATCTCCCAATTTTAACATTATTATCATCATTATCACTATCACTCTTATTAGTAAGAAATCATCATCATCATCATGTTATCAGTCCTATTACAACGATATTTATTTCTTAGTAAAAATCATTATTAATTATAATCATACATTTTTCTTTTCATATCAATGAAAAAATAATCCTCTTCTATTTTATTACCATCATTATTATTAATAATAATATTATTTCTTAAAAAAATAATTAGCTAAATAAATGGAAGAAAATATATAACAAAGTATTTTTCATTGAATAATTAATTATTATTCTTTCATTAAAATGATTTAAAGTAAGAAAAAAAAATTATATATTTTATATTTTTCAAATAATATTTCAATCTTTTTTTATTATTTCTCTTCATCTAATACTTCTAAATTTTATATCATTCTAATCATTAATAAATAAATATTAACGTATATGCAGATTAAATAATTTCAATTATTTAAAATTGAATTCAAAATAAATCATTAGAAATTAGGATATCTAATGATAGTTGAAGTAAACGGCAGTAATACTGTCTGTCAGCTGTGATGTTGGTTGTAGAAAGAGGCCATCATCACCAATGATACATACATACATACATCTATCAGGATGCTTCACTACATCTATAATGTATGTATGTATGTATGTGTATGTATGTATGTATGTATGTATGTATGTATGTATGTATGTATGTCCATGTATACATTATACATTTATAAAATATATATATATATATATATATAAATAATTTGTAGGTGCATCATATTTGAATGACAGATCAGTCACTAATACACAATCATCAACATCTCTAAAACAGTGATAGTGTGGTATTAGCAATAGTAGTAGTAGTAGTAAGTTGTAGTAGTAGTAGTAGTAGTAAGTAGTAGTAAGTAGTAGTAGTAGTAATAAATAGTAGTAGTAAGTAGTAATGGCTGTTGTTGTTGTAGAAATAGTTATCAATTAGGAAGAATAGTATTAGTATTATTTGTAGTAATAGTTTGTAGTTATTGTAGTAATAGTAGTAGTAGTAGTAGTGATAGTGATTGGGAACATTAACGATGAATAGAGGTGACGCTCGACATAACAATTTTCGAAAACTGTTGCGCTGAAATACACCCTCCTATCTCTTCTTAACAAAACCACTGAACTAATTTATTTGTTAGGGCGGGGGGGGGGGGTGAGAGAAGAGTGGGAAATAATCGTAAAAGAGGGCATAGTTGTGGGTGGTACAATGATATCCGTAGAGTTATATTGGTATTTGGTGCAAAATCCGTTATTATTATTATTAACAATAATAATAATAATAATAATAATAATAATAATAATAATGGTAAAAAAAAAAAAAATTAATAATAACAATAGGAAAAGCTAACAAAAATTTTTAAAATCATTGATCATTTCTTTCAATTGATTTAGCTTCCTTAAAAATCAATTAATTTATCGTTTCATTATTTGTTTTAATTATGATCTTAATTATCATAATCATTATTAACATATTTGTATAGCAATGGATAAAATATAAATTGATTTTATTCAATAATATTAATAAATTATAAAAAGAAAAAAAGAAAAAAAAAAAGGGAATTAATAAGTAATTATAGTTGATATTATTACTATTACTATTGTATTAGTTATAATATCTATTTGCTATGATAGATTAATGATGACAACAACGACGACATCGGCGGTCATGACCATATGAGGACATCGACCGCGACCAGTAAACGATACAACAAACGCTTTCAACATTCACAACCGGTCCACTTCTTAACTTTTGCAATAAACACTAAAAATGTTCTCTCTCTCTTGCTCTCTCTCTCTCTCTCTCTCTCCCTCTATGCCTTCCTCATTTCTTTCTCCTCTATTCATTAACCATCTCGTAAAGTGGCATTGAATTTCAATGTATGAATGAATAAATATAGGAAATGGAATACTTTTACAAAATGATAGTTATTTAGAAAAAGGAAAAAAAAGAATCTTTTGTTGCAATATAAATGAAATTATATAATAACAATATTTGAATACTTCATTACTATTCAATGCAATAATAATTATCATGAATAATTAATTATTCATTTATTCATTTGTTTTTGTTTTTGTTTTTTTTTCTTGATAATTATTTTCATTATATTGATATTTACTATATAGGTAGTTCATTATTTGATTACTTCTTCATCGAGTAATACTTTTCATTTCTGATATAAATTGTATTCATAATATTACAACTAAGTGGGGGAAAAAAAAAAAACAGGGATCGTTTATCAACTGAATAAGTTAGGCTAAAATATAAATTATACCTTATCACTTGTTAAAAACTGTATTTTTTAGATTTGCATAGATTTATTAATTCATGAGGATTACTACTTTATAACATTGAAATTAAAAATAACTTCATTTAAAGACAAGAAAAAATTTTTGAATTTGAAATTACAATAAGCATAATTTGCAAAAGATGCAAAATCTCTTTTCATCCACTTTTAGCAAATACAAAAAAAAAAAATGTGTAATGTTCTGTAACAAACTATCCAAGAGAATTTACAAATATTCAAATTCAAAATTGATAACGGATGTTAAATTAGGAAAGCCATAGTACAAAGCCGTAAAATAAAGTACCCATTGTAAAAGATTAAGCTGAACGATACAGCATTAATATAGCACAACTTTGATATCGATTCTCAGCCTGTTTAAGTTTTTTTTAATTACTTTTGGAAAGTAATTATGTGTTGCATGTTGTATGCAATCTTGCTAAAGATAAAAAAATAAATTGAAAAAGCAAAACATTATTGAATACAATGTAAAATATTTTGGAAATTTCAGAATCATCTCAGCATACGATAATTAGCATAAAAAGATGAAGTTTTGATAATACAGAATCTTCCTGAATTATTCCTAGCATAATTTTATTAGAACGTTTGAAACATTCTCAAAGTTCAATCCTTCTACCTCGTTTCTCTTTCCTTGTAAACTTGCCCTTCCCAATGATCAGTTACCTTATTTCTGCTGTAACAATTGTGATCAAATGAAAAAGACAGCATGCTGTGCCCTCATTTCAATCAGAAAACAGATTGCAACATTGATATCTCGAAATGTTTCTAAGCAAATGACACGAAATCCGTTCAGTCATCAGTAAAATAAATCATCATATAAAAAACAGCAAAGTACTTCGTCGCGTTAACGAACATATTTTAAAGTATACTTCATTTTCTTTTCATAGAAAAACAGCAACAGCAGCAGCAACAACAACAAAAATCGCTCAAAAAGGTTGGTAAAGAAAAAAACATTTCATAAATCACAATTTTTTAAAGTAAATAACTGTAGTATTAGTGTCAAGCGATCCATAATGCTGCCCTAAGTAATGAATCTTATAGGCACTGCATGGATGAGAAAAATTAGACATAGGCAAACTGAGTGAAAGTATAAGTCACATTCGATAAAAAAGATAAATAATAGCAAGGTGGTTCGGAGGGACTAATTAAACAGCAAAATTAGTCCTGAATATGATTGCATCGATTTTTCATTATCATTAGTTAACCTTGCACAACTATTGCAGAATTAAGTGATTCTGACTCGACCAATTATGAATACTCGAAATTCACAACTGTTGATTTACTGTCATCTCACACCAAATAAGATAAGAGAATACTTACAAATGAGCTTTACACTTATAAATAAGCTTTAAATTACCATTAAATCACCTTTCCCTTCTCTCTCTAAAAAAATTCTAAAAAAAAAAAGAAGAAATATGATCCATCATAAGCTATTCAAGTTCGAGATCATCACTGATTTCAATAGTATTCGGCGCTGTAATAGTTGTTGGGATTTCACCATCTTCCGCTCCAGCATGAGAGCGCTCGGTTTGCCCAACCTGATCACCGAACATCCGCATAAGACGCTGCATATGTTTCAGAAGTTAATAAATTAAAAACGAAAAAAAGAAAAGAGAAAAGCACTTCACTCTGTAACTATCTTATTTGTATTCTATTTTTTTGGTCATGGTTCTGTTACTTGACTTTTTATTTTCCATAACGGATATCTTAACAAAAATGCAGATAGGGTATTACTACGCTCTACTAAAGCAATAAACTTCCTTGAAGTTTCTCAATTTACAGTAATGTTGCTGACGGAACTGAAGAAAACAGATGCTCAGTACTATGTACGAAAGGTAGGTAAATACCATAGTGGAAATAATCTCTTTTGGGTAAGTATCATATACAACTATCGCCTTATAACTAAAAAAGATACTGCAAAATAATAAAATGATTTGAATTTGGAACCCTAATAACCGAAATAAAAGGATAATTGAATCTTACAACTTTAGCTTCCGGTAACTTCTGGACCAAAAGGGCAAAATGTTCGCTTGGTAATGTTTGCTGGAAAATTTGTATCAACTGTGACGGTTGACCACAGAGAGTGATGGCATTACACAGATGCTCAACACCTTCATCAATGTGTCCTTAAATTGAAAAAATAAGAAGTAAGTATATCAAATATAAGGTAATCAATCATTTATATACAATTATATTTTGACAAAAATTTGACTCAAATTTGATCTCAACTCATAGATTTTAAATAAGCTCTATCTGTTTGAAAGCTTTTGCAGAGCAAATCTGATCAAAAGATGCATCATAGACAAAATTGTTTCCTCGAAAAAGCACATTCCCATATATGAAACTTCTAAACATTTTAGGTTTCTGCATAGACTCATAATTACTACTAACATATTACTACTAATATAATGGATGAATCTTAACGGAGTTTATATGCATTCTGACAAGTACCACTAAAAATCGGAATAAAATAAAACAAAAAGGTTGTGGAAGCAATTGGCACTCTGTAGTACCAGCGGTGACATGGCTTGTTCGTTCATTTCTGATAATATCAACTTGAATGAAAAAGAAAGTACCATCTGCTAAGAGTTCTTCGCCTAACTGCACTTCTTGCAGGAAAAATGCCTGCATCTCAGTAGCATTTTGTGGATTTGGCAAACTTGTCGGCTGCTTTTTCTTCGCAGTTGCACGACGTTCTGAAGCATACAAGATCTTTGAAGTGCTTTGTTAAAACGATAATTCATTCATTTATACCTCCAATTAAACGTGGACATAATTTAGGTACAAGAATATTGATTTATGCTTGACGTGACATACTGTATTATAAGGCAAGAAGATTCAGGGATAAAACAGCTAATGTATTCTACGATTTAATCACAGAAAATGAAACCAAAGGAAACAATCAATCTACCGAAAGAAAGCTAAAGATCGCTATTATCAAATTATTGCTACAATCAAGCAAATAGTTAGCTCAAAGTGTGCAAAAAGAAAAATCTTTCCAATATACTTAAAAAATCTAAACTTAGATATCTTATGGAGTGGAATGATGAAATTTCATCTATAATTTAATAACTGCATTACTATAAAACTAAAAAATCTCTTTCTTATACACAAAATAATAAGGAAAACAATAAAACTATCGTTAAAGATAGAAATGTTTGAGAGCTAAAATCACTTACGTTCACGTATTTTTTGCTTATAATCAGGTGCTGAACGCCTTTTATGATCAAAATAAATGCAATAACCAATAAACGCGGCAGCAGCAATACCAGCTGCTGTAACAATTCGTTGTCGTGAAAAAGCACTCGAGAGGAAAGATTCATTTCCCATTTTTACCTTGTAAAAATGCACCTTAAATGCAAAATAACAATGATAAATAGAAAGTACGAAAAATGATAAAGGATGAAAACCTGAAAATAAACAATAAAAACTATAGCATAAAATATAGAAGATAGCATTGATGTTGATAATTTTCCAAAATTTAATGATAACTAATGATGATAATCAATCATTCAATTGACATCTTATCATTTATAATAATATGGAAGAAAACGAGGACAAAAAAGAAAATTGTAATATTTTTAGATTATCAAAAAAAAAGCTTAACTTTCTACTTACTATAATTGTAACCTTAACAGATGATTATAAAATTTCAAATGCTGAAAATTGAAAATGAAAATATCAAATTTATCAGTTTGAAATGAAAATTCTAATTACAACTATAAATTATAACTCTATCATAAATATTTAAATGATTACAAAATGATATAAAAAGTTTTCTCATAAATAGCATAAAATTTAAACACAGAATATTTTCACTTTGTAAATTCCACATCAAAAACTTCCAAATTTTGTTTTCAAACAAAAATTTAAAACAACGAATAGGATATTTTATTTTCATTTAAAACATTTCTTGGTAATGGAATATTTCATTTTTTTTTGTTTAAAATATTTTCAAATGTAGGATATTTCATTTCCGGAAAAAGTTAGCATATCATCAAAAGGGTCAAATTTTAACTCTATACTTGCTTTGCAAATAGATATAAAACATTGAAATGATTGGGAAATTTTTAAAATTTCACAAATTTAACCTACTCTCATCACATAAACTTCTTATAGCCTAAAAAAAAAACGAAAAAAAAAAAACCCGCTCACCAACAATCTGACATCCGAACTCCCGAACTCCTAAAACATCGCGGACGGCCGGCCCGTGTTTTAGCATTTCCCGGTTTCGGCCGTTAATTTTAATTAAATGAAAAAAAAGTTAACGATGGAAAAGTTTCATTGTGCAAAATTAGCAGTGGGAAGATGAAATTGAAGTGATGGAATTTTTGGAAACTTTTTTTAGTAACTTGAAATAAAATACTTTTTCTCTTTTTCCTTGTAGAATTTTATTTCTTATTTTGTTTTCAATTTCTTTTTTTTTTTTAAATAAAAGAAGAGAAAAAGAATTAAAAACAGCTTCAATATGTAATAATATAATACATTGTAATGTAAATAATAAATATAAAAGTAATTTTAGACAGTGATTTTTTTTGCAAATTTTATTATTAATTGTTATAAAAGTTTTGTTCGAAATAATGTTTTTGAATATTTTCATCATTGTTATTTCTATACCTTTTTCGATAAAGGTTATCTCAATCATTTATTATCTAATGTTTTACATTTGCATACAAACATTATTAAAATTGACCTTTCAAAAATTTTCAAATTTTCCATTTTTTAGAAAATAGAATGAGTGAAATTTTGATCACAATGATTCAGGATAGCAAAATCTTCCAACCGAATGAATTTTAGAATATCGGAATTTGTCTAACTGAAAATCAAAATATCTGGATAGCCTTCTAAGTAAGATTCATGATATTGGAATCTTCCAATTGAAATTCAGAATAAGTGTTTTTATCCAAATATTTTTCATATAATTTATTATGATGCATCAATTAGTGAACAAATATCTGAAATGTCCAATTTTATTCTAATTAATTCTATTGTATGTTTAAAATTTCTGAAAATTTCATTGTTTCTTAATTGTTACTTCTCAAATGTTACAATAATGTTTATTGTTGGAATAATATTTCGATTTTTAATTAATCATAATACGAATAATATATCAATAACTTATGGTCAAAGATGTAAATATGGTGGAAAAATATGTGAAAGAAATTTTATAAATTGAAAATAACTTTTTTACAAAATACTTCATAATGAAATAAAAAGTAAACAAGATATTTATAATCCGTCGTAAAGTCAAACATTAAACAAAACTTAAGATCAAAAATATGAAATAAGAATAGAATGACTCATATAAGAATGCTTTCGAATTTGTTAAATCATTACTATGTTTAGAAAAAGTCATAGATTAACAATTAAATTAAGTAATTAGATAATATGTAAATTAAGTAATATTAAATATTGAATAATGCAATAAGCAATTAAATAATAAATAATTATATCTGATGAAACATTAAGTAAAACAGAACATAGAAAACTTCTTGAAAGAAAAAAATATTGAAAAAATAACGATAAATCAAAAAAAAAAAAAAAAAAAATAGCAGTAAATTAGGTTAGTAATAAATTTTGATGAAATTATTTCGATGAATTTTACCAAAAATGTTTGTAATATTGCAATTCGTTTTTTTTTTTTTTTTTTTTCAATTATTGATTGATAATATTTGCAATAATTTTGATCTTATTAGATGAAATAATTATTGATAATGCAACATTATCATTTGTTAATAGATTATTCTATAATAGAATCTATTAATATGATACTATCATATTCATTATTGTTATTTGGCCAATTATATCATCGTGTATCACTGAAGAAAGCCATTTTATGTTTGGCCAATTTTTTTTTCTTTTTTTTTTTTTATCGTCCAAGTATATTATCATCATTACATATGTATGTATTTTTATATTAACAATTAAATCTTATCAAATATGAAACGACTAAAATTTGCGAATTTATTGTTGAAAAAACTTCAAAAAAAAAAAAAAAAAAAAAAAACCAATGAATATTAATTGGTTTAGTTGTTAGTAATGATTCAATCCATGTAAGATTTTTTGTTTAATGTTTATTGGAGTTATAAATAAAATTATAAAATTTATAAATATGTTTGTATTTTGAATTAACAATTAAATTTCATCAAATGTGAAATTTTTGATAAATTAATTGTTGTAAAGTTTACAAAACTATTGAATGTTAATTATTTCATTCCATAGAAATTATTTATATAACAATTTTAATTGATTATGTTTGTTGAAAATGAATAAAATTGCAAAATTTTTAGATAATTTGTGTTATTTTAATAATTATAAATATTATAGTTATGTGTATTGAATGGAATGTGAAAACCGGAACCATCAAGATTCCTGATTTCTATGCAATCACATTATCTCATTTTCTTCCGGTCTTGTTTTATCTTGCCTATCTATTCCATTTCAAGAATTATTGATCGTTTGAAATTAACAAAAGTGATGTTAACCTTTGAAATTTCATCAAACATTCTATTTTCATCTCATCATCAGTTCCTTATGTGTTACTTCAAGTGATAGAAGTGAAATACTCTCTCCGTAATCCTTGATTAATTAACCTGTTTTTCATCATCTTTAAAATTCTATTTTTTGCAATCATCTTTTTATTTAATTCAATTTTTTACTGTTACAACAACTAATTAGTTTGGACAAATAATTATTCCTAATTACTACAATATTTGTTGCTAAGATTGTCATAAAATAGCGAATTTATCTTAGCGAAAAATATAATTGAAACATTTTGATCATAGTTTAATGCGCTATCTCTAATGTGATCAAAATTGTTACACTACGATTGACAGATACTAAAATAGCATTAAATTGACAGAATTTTCTTCTTCTTTTTTTTTTTTTTTTAACCGAAAATTTTCCTTCGTTTAAATTTTTTACACAATTCATAAACGAATAACTTTAATAGGTACAGAAGAAATGCGTCAGAATTAATCTACGATCAATGAATTATTTTCACCTACAACAGGTGATTAAAAATAATTTTGGTGGAAAGAAAAGTTGAAAAATATTCGAAATTAATTGATATTTTTCAAACAATAAGTAAGCTGTCTAATTTATTTGTGTTATTCCTTAGCATATATCAATGATGATTTCTTTTTAAATAAATTTTATTCATTGATCATCAATTTAATTGAATTTATTCATCAACAGATGAATTCTAATTCTGCCTTACTCTATTTATCATTTCTGAAATTAATTCTAATTCTATTTTGCTTCTGTTTTTTTTCATTTTATTTTTATCATTCTCAATTTCTTTTTTTCTTTTATTATTCATCAATATAGAATGAATTCCGATTTTGCCTTGTTTCTATTTCATTTTTTCTTTCATGAATTTTAATTTCGCTTTTCCTTCACTTTTTTTTTTTTTTATCAATTATCGTTTTACAACATTTTAGAACTATCTTTTTTTTTGTTACCTTTTTTTTTTTCGAAATCAAAAAATGTAACATTTCGAATAGATTATTTTCTCAAATACTAAACAACAAATTAAAAGTCTTGAAAATTTTGAATGCAAAAATTAACCAATTATCAATTAATTAAACACTAATTGTCCCTATTTTTGCTACAAAATTTCAACAGCTATTGTTTCTTTGCTAATTATTAATGAATACTATAATGAAGTCTCACTCATAAATAAAGATAGTACATTTTTAATTACATAACAAAATGTAAAATCATTGTTGATTTAGCTAATGATCCATTTCACAAATATGTTATTGTTTATTTCAACAATTAGACATATTTGCCATTTCTCTAATTAAGGTAGTTATTATTGTTTTAATTATGTTGTTCATTTATTTAGTGAAATATTATTATTTCAACTATTAGGCACATCATACATTACTTAATTAAACTGTGACAATTTAAAAAACAAACAAGAAAAAAAGGAGGAAAAAAAAAATAAACATTTTTATACAAATAAATATTGTTGAGCAGGAAATGTAAACAAAATTTGAAATAAATAAATGTAAAAAAAAAAAAAAAAAAAAAAAAAAAAAAAAAATGAAATGTATAAAATATTAGAGGCATATAAGAAAGTATGTAAATTTTTATGCACAATAAGAGAAAAAAAAAAAATTGAGCATTATAAGAAAATAATAAAAATTTCAATTTTCTATCAATATTTCAGGGAATATTTTGAATGGAATTAGTTTTTTTATTACAGTTGATTAAAAATTAAGCAAATATAATAGCAATATATTTCAAATCTTTTCATTTTGATATTTAATTTTCTTTTTGTTTTTTTTTTTTTTTTTTTTTTTTTTTTTTTTTTTTTTTTTTTTTTGTTTAAGTAAAATCAAAATGATTGTACATTATTATAAAATGAAATGAAACTAATTAATATAGATTTCTTTCTTTCTTTCCTCTTTTTTTTTTTTTAATTTTCAAATGAAAATTATTTTTGAAACAATATGATTCATCATCACTGTTTTAATATCACCTGATGCATTGAAAATACTAAAAGTTCATAGATTGTGAATATGTTTTTCGTTAAACATAAGAAGTGAAACAAGAGAGAGAGAGAGGAAGAAGAAAGGGAAAAGAAAGAAAAAAAAAAGGAGAAAAAAATTAAACATTCCTGAAGAATTTCGTTTGAAAATATCAAAAGAAAAAAGGAAAAAGTTTAAATAAATTCCATATGTATATATATATATATATATATATAAATAAATGTATATGTATTTACATATTCGAAAATGATATCATAGATTTTGATACTTAACAAAAATTTTTCAAAATTCTAGCAATTAAATTTTTAATACTTCCATTATACAAAGAAAAGGACAATAAATAAGTAAATAAATAAATGTTAAATAATAATTATTAACAGTTTAGAGATGATGAATAATTAGAAAAATGATTCGCTAAAATTTAAATATTATCAAAAAAATACATCTTTCATTTTTCCTTCCTTATCTTCTTTTTACAAGTAATATTAACATATACTTTATGTATTGCATACTTTGATTTGTTGTGAAATTATATTAAAATTATTATCTTCACAAATATTTCACCATTTTCTTCTTCCTTTTCAAGTAAAAAATTCGATACGTTCCGTTTCCCGATAACGGAAACACATATGAAAAGCACGAATCAGTAAAATTAGACCGGATAATGCTATCATTGCAACTGAAAGAAATTATAATTATATTAAATGAATTATTAAATTCATAAGTTGGGATATTGTAGCTAAATGAATCGACTAACTACTTTTATAGAGAAAATTTTGATAGCAAATAAAAATAATTTCAATCAAACTTAAATTTTATTAGATAATCTTCTCAATCAAACATTATTGAGAAAATTAAGTCAAAATTCATCATTTACCATTCCAGTGTAGTTCATTTGAAAAAAAAAAAAAAAAAAAAAAAAAAAGGTAAACAAATATTCAAATGCTTTGAATGATTAAGATAGTATTTGATTACTTAATTAAGATAAACATAAACATTTTAATGAAATATTTTGAATTTTTGATAGTAAATAAAAGGAAAAAGAGAATGACATCTAATAATAATTTGATTACTTTGTATAATTTACTGATGTTTATTCGATCCATTTTAATATAGCATAATTAATTAAATATAACAATTCTTAATATTTACTGATTAAAATTTATGTAAATTTGAATATGAGGAAAAAAAAAAAAAAAAAACTAACAAACAATGAAATAGCCGGTAGAACAATCAGTAAGTATTTTTGCTGCTAAACCAAAAGTTAAACTGATGATTAAAAATAGTAAACCAAACATAATAAATGAGCATGCTCGTATTCGTACCTGTATAATGTAAATATTTAAAATTAAAAAAAAAAAAAAAAAAAAAAAAAGAAAGAATGAAACAATTAATTTACAGCAAAAATTTTTTAAATAATTGAAATTTATTTAAATAATTTAAATATTTTGAATAAGTACATCAAATTCATTATTCAAAAAATGTAAAATGATTTATTTTATAAATTCGTTAAAAAATTTTTCTTTCTCTCTTCATTCTTTTTCAAATTTTAATTGCACTATGTTGATAGAATTCTTTTTTTTTTTTTTTTTTTTTTTTTTTTTTTAATAAAAATAAAACATACATAGCGACCAATGGAAATTGCTGAATGACAAAATGGACATTGCACTATACCAGCCGGTCTATAGTACTGAAAAAAAAAAAAAAATTCGAATTAAAATTTTGTTAAATGATAATTATTATCTTTCTTTGGAATTCATATTTCCTTGATATGGTAGCAAGGGAGAAATGTTGAATAGATGAGACAACGAAACAAAGATTTCTCTTTCTCTTTTTTTTTTTTTTTTTTTTTTTGATTAAAAATGATAACGAATTGACCTATTATCTATTTTGATTAATAATTTTCAATTCATTTCAAATGAATGATTTCCAGTTTTCAGTTTAAAAAATTAACAAAAATGAATGCATTAGGCAATTGTTGTTGATCGATCGATTTCATATGGTTCATGATCGTAGATAACGGAAATATCATCAGTTGTAATGGATGAATCGAATGAACATAGGAAACGGAAGTAGTTGACATACTGATGAATTAAATAAAGTTAAGAAATTACAACTAATTATAGCGACAATATAAGAAAAATTAAATAATTTTTGCAACGAAAAATAAACTTACCAAAAATCTTCCATCACATTGTGGACAAGCATATGTTGGCCCAGGGATATCTTTTGGATAGGCTATTTTGAGCAATGGTGGACCTTTAATTATTTATTGTTTACATGACATTTAATAAATTCAAATGATTAAACTTTTTTTTTTTTTTTTTTTTGAATTTCTACTTTAACAACAATATGTACTGTAAAAGAGAAAACAATTAAAAATGTATGAATCACAGAATTGCAAATGCTTTTTTTTTTTTTTTTTTGGAATGAATTTCCTTTTTAAAATAAGATGATAATATTTTAATTTTGGTTGCTTTATATTATATTATAGGCAAAAAAGTTACAATATTGTCTTGAAATAGTACAGTAATAAGGATTAAAGGTCAGGAATTCTTTCTTTGAAAAGAATTCGATTACATTTCACATTTTTTTTTTTTTTTTTTTTAAAGCTATTTTATTACATTAAACTAACAAAAGCAGCTTCAGCAATCAGATATTATAGAGGAGGGGAAAAAAAAAATGAAATATAATAATTGAATTTATTAATAAATCGAATTTTGTCACAAATTCTTACAAAAATTTATGTAATGTGTAATGTAAATGAATCATAGTAAGCGTTAATTCAATAAAATATTTACAATTCTTATTGATTCCTTGTCAAATGATTTACAAGTTAGGGAAATTTTTGAACAAGTCTTTTTTTTAGATTAAATTTTATTCTCAAAAAAAAGAAAAAATAAATAAATAAACAAACAATACAAACCAGCTGGATATGGTGGATAGCCATCAAAATATGTTGGTGATTCAGGTGGCCAATCTTGTTCACGTGGACTATTTGGTGGTAAACATGGACTAGTTAATGAATATGCTGGTGGTGGACCATTCATTAATTCTGTTGAAAATACTTCTACAAATTTTATTATTAAGTAAATATTTTGTATTATCACTATTATAATTGTTATTGTCATTATTATTATTATTATTATTAATTATTGTTATAGATATTATTATTATCATTTCATTGTTATTACTATTATTGTAGTTATTAGTATTATCCTTAATAAGATTTAACAAATATTTTAAATAAGATTAGTAATTTATTAATTGAAGAAATATTTCAATAAGTTTGTATTTTTGTGAAAAATGCATTAATCATTTTTGTTTAATATAGGCAACTTTTTTTTTTTTTCGATTTATCACTTTCCTCTAAATTTATTGCGAAAATTTTTTTTTTTAATTTGCCAAAAAATTTTTAAGTTTAAACTCTTATTGCTAAAAATATGTTGTTTATTTTTGCATTATCTAAATGCATATCAAATTTTGTATGTTTCGAAATGAATAAGCAAACTTTGTAAATTAAAAAAAAATTTCATATTAATAATATTTTATACAAATCAAAAATTCTACAAAAAAGTAAGTGTTAATTTTGAAGCAGATTAATCAGTTGCATATGTATACATTCCTTAAAAAATTCCTAATCAAAATTGTTTCTCTTTTCTACAACCTAAAAAAAAATTATAATATCCTTTTATTTGTATTTAACATCAAATATTTGAAAATTTAAATTTGAAAGTGTAGAAAAAGGATTTTTTTTTTTACATTTATAAACAATTTATACGCCTATTTTTTTACATATACAGACAATATCAAATTACATTTTTCAATTAATAATATTGGAAATTTTATTTCCATTGAAATATGAATTTATCGGAAATGAAAAAAAAAAAAAAAAAAAGAAGGAATGATATTTTTACTTACCTAATATGCATTTTTCATTCATTTCTTCCAAAGCTTTATTTTCACTATTGCTATCACTTATTTGTTCAGCATTTTCAGTTGATGTTGCTAATAATTTCATCATTGTTGTTGCTTCAATTGGAGGATGTTCATTAATTTCAATCTGTCGATGAACAACAGAAACATCTCCAATACTTTGATTATTCTTATCATTGGTATTCAACATCATTCCATCGGATAGCATTATCAGTAATGATAGGTAAATAAAGATATTAGTATCGTTTTATTGATACTACAATGGTAATAGTTGGAATATAGTAGCAAAATTATTCGAACGTTTCAATAAATAATAATAGTAAAAGCTAAACATATAAGGTATTACGCCAAATATTTAGTTGTTTTGCAAACGAATTCGTTGTTCGCAAAATATGATTACTTCGATTTGCTAATCTAAAAAAATATTAGAAATTATTCAAAAATATATCATAATTTTTCATTTTAATATATCGATATTAATTTAAATTATCAAAATTATTTGAAGAATTATAAAATTAGCCAGAAAACTGCATGAAGTAAATTATACCTAACATGTTAATTAAACTATGGTAGTATAAGGTAAAGAAAATTTGAAATATTGAAAATAGCCATGTAAAATTATAAGTATTGAAAATATTTCGAATTAAGAAAAGTTCTAATTATTCGAAAACAACAATTAAATAAAATTTGTATTTCACTATTTGCACATTAATAAATGCAAGAATATAATAACATAGCAATTTTTCGATTAAAAAGAAAAAAATAAAAAGACATTAAATTTCATAATTGTAACATAAGTTCAGAGGTCATTAGGATAAATGTTTTGAGAAAGTTTAGACAAATGTTAAGAAAGAAAATTTGGTATTCTTCTTTCTTCTCGCTTTCTCAATTGATCTTTTCACTTCTTCCTTCCTTCCTTCCTGTCCTCATTTCCGTTCTGTCATCAATCTTACAATAATAATTCGGCGGTTTAAATCATACAACAATCAATCGTTTTGAAAAAAAAAAAAAAAAATTATTAATTACCTTTGAAATATCGATGTTGCAGAAATTGCAACTATCTATCTGCCCTATCAACAATAATACTACCAATAACAATAATATCTGTCATTATTCAACAATAACAACAACGACGACAACATCAATTTACAAATTTCCATTTAAATTGCAGCATTTTTGAATGAGAAAAAGAGGCAAAAAAAAAAAAAAAAAAAAAGAAAAAAGAAAGAAAAATTAAATGAAATGAATGGAACAACAAATAAGGAAGCTCTTCTCTTCTTTTTTATAAACATGCATTTTCTTTCTCTTTTTTTTTCTTTTTTTTTTTCCCAATGTGAAATTATTTAAACAAAAAAAATAAAAAAAAATAAAAAAAAAAAACAGAAAGAAAAAAGAAAGAGAAAGAAAGAAAAAAAACTGAAAAAAAAAGAAAAGAATTGGTTTGTGTATGAATGGATAAGATTGTTTAAATTGAAAAGATCAGAGAATATGATATTTTCTTATATTACATTTTAAAAAAAAAAAAAAGGAATGAAATATATGAATAAATGAATAATAAATAAGGAATAAGAAAAGGAAGGAAGAAATGAATGAATGAATGAATGAATGAATGAATGAATGAAAGGAAGGAAAGGAAAGGAAAGGAAAGGAAAGGAAAGGAATGATTTTGTTGTAAAAAGAAAAGCATTTTTAAGTTTGTTCAACGAACAAATATGGCGTTATTTTCTTTTTCCTTTTTTTTTTTTTTTTTTTTTTTTTTCAAAGAAACATGTAAGAAGTATACTCGCGAAATATTTTACTAATGAAAATTAAAAAATAAAAAAACAAAAGAAAAAGGCGAAACTGTTGATAATATTGCACTTTAATGCTTCAATTTTCATTTTAACAACAAATGAAATAGCTTTAAATGAATTGATTGAAATTTTGTTAATAAATAAATTAAAGTATTGTTGATTATTACATTACTTTTAATACTATCGAATTTGTAGCATATTGTCAATAAAAATTTGTTAAAATAACTCTTAAACGAAGAGATAAAAGTACGTAACTTTCATGTATACTTATATTAATTATTTATAAATAAAATAATTGTATGTTATTGATTGAGCTAATTACTATAACAATGTAACATTTACACATTAGTATGATTCCAATTTGTAAGTTTTCATTTCTTTCAGGAAAAAAAAAATTTTGACTTTTAAGCGAAAATGTTGCTGCTTGCAGCTTTCTTGATGTTATTTTTTTGAAAATGAATTGTCAAAAATATTAATGAAATTTTCAGAAAGTTTTCGGTTAACTTTCAAATGGATGATTTAAATTCTGACAAATATTTAAATTTACAGTTCTGTATGATCTTACAACAAACAAAATGAAATTGTTCGGAAGAACTACAAAAAAACAAAAAAAGAAAAAAAAAAAAAAAACTGTTCGAAAGCATCCTTCAAAGTAATAACGTAACTATCCAAGAATTCATATCGGGAATGAAATGAATACAAAAATGATCGCATAAAATATGGTAATTTTTTTGGAACTTTGCGCCCAATTTCAAAAGTCAATAGAATTTTAATAAGATTAGAAAAAAAAGTATTTCATGCGATAAATTTAAGTCAGATTACTGCAACTTATAGTAATTAGGCATTACGCCTAATGAAAATGTCAATATTACTTTTTCCTCTCTGAAATCTTTCATTTCAACTTTGTGTATCTATCATCGAATGCTGTTACAATCTTAAAAAATTTTTTTTTTTTGCTTTTAAATGAAAAATCTTTTTCCGAAGGACACTTCTTATTTGCTTGGGAAAAATCGTTCCTTTTTTTTCCTTTTTTTTTTTTTTTTTTTTTTGCATAGCATAGAAATACTGATTTTGATGTAAAAATTCTCATTAAATGCATAAAGTATTTGTTTACTTAAAATTGAATTGCTTAGAATTAGAGATTACAATTATTTAGAGAGACATTTTAGCACTTTTACAACTTTTTTGACAATCTAATTGCATAATATTTTAATGATTTCAAATGTTGAAATATTAAATGTAAAACTAATTTTCACTAATCCTTTTAGTAATATTTGTACTTTTTCGAATTTTATCCATTCAATGAGTAAGAATAAAAAAAAAAAAAAAAAAAAGGTAAGGAAATTAGGAACATGCAAATTATCATCCAATTAATAAATGGTTAAGAAAATTTCGTAGTTTCAATAGAAAATAACGAAAACAGCTGAAAATTTAACAATGATGTTTGTACTTTTAAATCATTCGTAATAATAATGTATTTTTTGTGGTATTATAAAATCCATTAATTAAAAACTGGATCTTCTTCATGTCCAATTTATTGGCAAAATTGTCAACAACAAACTAAGTCCAACAATTATTGTTAACAATGTAGTTGGGTATAATTCTGTCAATACCTTATAATAGACAAATAAATGAATTGTAAAAAATGAAATATTATGATAGATAAAAATATTATAATTTTTTTTTTTTTTTCTTTCAATTAAAGTAATTAAATGTTATCGATAAATTGGATAAGATATTGTTGCTTTGGTATATTATTAGCAATGGAAGTGTTAAAAAATTGTAAAAATAAACAATGTTAATTATCATAATTGTTGATAAATAAGATATGGATTACATTAAAAAAATGAAAAAGAAATGAAGTGTAAAATCCAGTTTCTAATTTATTTTTTTTTTTTCCTATGAAGAAAGATCTAGTTTTAAATTAAGGGATTTTGTAAAACTACAAAAATAGATTATTGCGAATAATTTGAAAGTATAAATATTGTTATTGAATTTTAGTTATTCTCTGAGAAAAGTGACCTTCGAGAAAAAGTTTTTCTTTTGAAATTAAAGAATTTTAAGGATTATAATAGGATTTGATAATAGGTATGTAAAGTAAAGGATATTTTTATTAAGCTTAATGCTTAATTACCATAGATTATGATAATTTAACTTATATTTATCGCACGAAATACTCATTTCCTAACCTCATCAAATAAAATTTAGATTTTCAACTAACCTTTGAAATTTGGAGTAAACTTTCCGAATTGCCGTATTTGATGCTAATCAAACATAGTCATACGTATTATTTTTCGACGTAAATCCTTGGATAGTAACAAGTAATTTTAGGTATACTTTCGAACAATCTTCATATTTTTCCAAACAATAAGTTCCAGAAATGCAAATTCGGAAAATTTTTCAGAATTTAAATCATTCATTTGAAAGTTAACCAAAAACTTCTTGAAAATTTCATTAATGTTTCTGACAATTCAATTTCAAAAATAACATGAAAAAAGCTACAAACAGCAACATTTTCGTTTAAAAGTCAAAATATTTTTTTTATTTTTTTCCAAGGAAAACAAAAAAAATGAAAGAAATGAAAATTTGCAAATTGGATTGAAATAAATTATAAAATAATTCATTGAAACTATACTACAAATTTCATCTAAACCCTGCAAATATGACATATTAATGGGTAAAGGTCACATTGTTGTAGTAATTGCTCACTAATATTATACAGTATTATATCTCTGATAGGAAAACTAATGCACACACATACACACACATATCTAAACAGACAGACACACACATCTAGACAGACAGACAGACAGACACATATAAAATGATCTGATAAGATAAAATGGTTGAAGATACATATGGACGCATGCATACCAACGTTATCTTAAATGTGTGCATATAAATATCACATGGTATGTATTTCGATCACAATCATTATTGATCTATTACCTTAATCAGTTATCATATTATCACTATCATTATCATTATCATCATCTTCATTAATTTATAATTATTATTAAATCATAATTTAGATCATTATTAAATTATTAAAATTAAACAAAATGAAATTATCATTATTGTTAGTTTGTCTATTGGGTAAACTTAAACAAAAATAATAATTGATCGGATGAAAAAAGATATTTGAAAAGATAAGAAAAAATAAATAAATTTATTTATTTGATTTTTTAAATTGAAACTTCAAAGAACGACCAAAAAATATAAATGAAATGGATGATGAAAAGTTTGAAAAGTTAATAGAAACAAGTCATGTGATGAAGTAATAATTAATGATAATAATAATATTTTGACAAGTTTGCTAATGAAATGATCAATGAACGGGTAAATTTGTTTTTTTTTTAATTTTTTTAATACTGTAATAAATATGGGGAATAATATTAAATGAGTAAAAATCAATGGGTAAAATAGGAGAATAAAAAAGAGAAGAAAATTCATTTGGATGTAAAAATAAATGTTCATCTTGAATTAACATTGATATCATTTAATGATGAGAGATAGAAAAAAAAAAAAAAAAAAAAAAAAAAAAAAAAAAACAGAGAGAAAAAAAAAAATAATAAAATGTTAATAACATTGATTGGTGAAAAAAAAGAAATTTAAAAATTAGGACTTTTTGAGAAATGAATTAGAAAGGGAAGAAAAATGAAAAAAAAAAAAAAAATCAAAAAGCTTTTGCAAAATGAATATTTGAAAAAAAAAAGAAAAGGGAAAAAAAAATGATAAGTAAGTTCATTTATATATTCAAACAAATGAAGAAAATTATGCAAAATGCTAGCAATCAAAATAGAAATGATAATAGAATGGAATTTTTTTTTTTTTTTATAATAGCAGCTTCTAATAATTAATTAAAAATTTCAATTATTTTCAAACAGAAATTTACTATATAAATGAAAAACTAAATTTTCAACTTTTTTTTTTCCACTTTACCCTTTGAACTGTATTTATAATAATAAATATTTCTAATAAAAAAGTAAAAAAAAAAAACAATGCTTTATTGAGGATAAGTAATAATTAAATGAGGAAAAGAAAATTTGAAATGAAAGCAATTGAACTCGATTAATTCGATAAATTTTGAGTAGAAATGATGAAAATGGACAAGAATGAAAAGATGAAACAGAAAAGAAAAAGAAGTTGGAAGAGAAGAAATGAGAAGAAAGGAATTGAATATCAACTAATAGATTTATGAATAAAAAATGTAAAAGAAAAAAAAGAGTTTAAATTGTAAATAATGAAGTGAAAAGTAATAAACGAAATAGGAAAAGGAACTGAAATTTATTAGAAAAAAAGATGTTTTTTTTTTTTTTTTTTTTTTTCGTCATTGCTATTCCAAATCATTTCATCTTAATGTTTGAGAAATTAGAAGAAGAAAAAAACAAAAAAAAAAAATTGAAAAATGATTGACAAATGAATATTTGATGACATTTTACATTCCAAGAGTGTTTGAAATCGTTTATTCTCTTCCATATGCTTAAAAATTTAATGTTATTGATGTTTTTTTTATTAATTTTATTAACATTACTACTAACTGTTGTTGTTGTTACTATTGTTCTTGCTATTACATTTATTGCATATTATTATTATTATTATTATTGTTGTTGTTGTTATTGCTACTTTAATAAACTTACTTTTGCTTACCATAGCTAATATATATCATTAACAAATATTAAATTTCAATATATTCTATGATATGATGAAGAAGATGAATTGTGTGAAATATAGTGTAAAATGATACTTATATTTTGAAAGAAATAAATGAAATAATAATATAAATCAAATTTGAAATAAAGCAAAGCAAATTGTATAGATTAATACAATATTATAATATTTTGGACTTAATCCTTTTCATTGATCTTTCATTATTAAATGATATAATTAAATAATGAATAAGTGTGCATGCAAATGTATAATAATTAAAAAAGATATACAAGTAACACTGTCGAAATATTCGTTGAAAAGTTTAAATTGTATTAATTATTAGCTATCAAATATTTACTTTGTTCTTGAAAAATCTGTATAATTATAATTAGAAATACTATAAAATTATTTAATAGATTAAACTGTTCAAAGAAGAAGATGAAGAAAGAAAACAGAAAAAAGAAAGAAGAAAACGAGAACAGAATACAATTAATACATAGTCGCAAGAGAACACCTGTGGTAAAAACCTGAAATGGAATTTAATATACCCAAAAGAAAACTTAAAAATACCTAAAAAAAATTGCAGACTAAATTCTGCCTTCTCTACGACAATTAAATATCTGTTTCAAATTACATTAATTATAATAAAATATGATCAATTCGTATTCAGTTTTATATGACCATCGATAAGGACGATTATATTTCATTATCATACATTTATATGTAGAGAATAATGATTAACTACAATAAAATAATTACAATAATAATTCTAGTCATCGAAAATTGCAAAAAATTTTTTATTATAATTACCAATTGCTTCTTCTAATAAAAACAGCAAACTTTTAATAATAACAATTGTAGTAAGAATATCAATGATAATGATGATCATAATGACAACAATTAGTAATAGTAATAAATAACAGTAATTAGCAATGATAATTGGCAATAATAGTTAATAATGATAATGACAATAATAATGATAATGATAATAATAATAATGGTAACAATAATAATGGTTATTGTTATCAGGGATTAATGGCATTATTATTATTACCGTCATTGCTATTGTTATTATTATTACTATTATTATTATTATATTACTATTACTATTATTATCATTATTATTATTACTACCATTATTTTTACTATTATTATTATTATTACTATTATTATTATTATTATTATTATTATTATTATTATTATTATTATTATTATTATTATTATTATTATTATTATTGTTATTATTATTATTACTATTATTATTATTATTATGACAAATGAATTATTTTAATTAATTTCGATAAAAAAATCATATATATGCATAGTTACTTCTTTATGCAACAATAATAATATTAGTGTAGCATTAATTTAGTTATTGTCGAATGTATGGTAATAACCAAATAGTTTACCTGGGAAAATAATAAGCAGAGAAATTTGTCCTAAAAAGGAGTTAAAAAAGAGAAGGAAAAAGAAATGTGACAATATAATGCTTTCAGCAAGTTATTATTAATAATAATATAATAATAATTCTTATTATTATTATTATTATTATTGAATCAATTATTGTTATGATTACTATCATTTATTAAATTATATGAAGAAAAATTGTTAAATTAGTTTTCATTTTTAATTTAATTCTTCTTTCCCCTTCTTACTTTTTATTTGCAATCTATATGTTTATTTAAACTTCTATTAACTATTATTTGCTTTTTTTTGGAAATAGTGAAAAGAACGAAAATTTTTCCTTAAATTTCGTTTCATTAAAATTAAAATGAAGAATCCGTTGAATAAACAATTCTGGTCGGTATTTATTTATTGCATCAGAAATTTTAATTCAAACAATTAATAATAAAAAGAAAAAATAATTTTTTCCAATTTCTTTTTTTTTTTTGTGATTTCAAACATCTTTCAATTCATAAACATTTATTTATTGCATTCTTAACAGAATAATCAATTTTGTTCCTTTTTATAATTTTGAAAAAAAAACATTTCATTTTCAACAATGTAAGAAAATGAATTTGACCCGAAAGTTTATTATTGTTTTTATTGCAAATGATAAAAGTATGGGGAAAAAGTACATATATGAATTTATATTAAGTATCATCTAATGAAGTTTGGTGGTTTTTAAGAAAGAAAAAAAAATTAACGAAATGATATTACTTAAATTAGTTTTGTATAATTATACAATTTTTTTTTTTTAGTGAAATAGTGGAAGCTAATTGTAGTAATATGAAAGAAATTATGGCAAATAACTGAAATAAATACGCTACTTTAAGAACAAAAATTACTGATAGCAATCAAATGATTAATTTGATAGACTATCTCATCCATTTCTTTTGTCCTTGTTTTGTAGTTAAAGTTTCAAAATACATTTTAAAATACTTGAAATGGGGAAAAAAAAAAAATTAGACAAACATTGAACAATCATTAACAACGACGACAATCAATTAATGAAAGATGACGTTGAAAATAATAAAATCAAAGTACTGTCATAGCTTAACTTCCGCATTTCTATTTCAGGAAATTCAAAAAAAAAAAAAAAAAAAGAAAAATGAAAAAGGGAAAAGTTCCAGATTGTTAATTTTATTTTCAAATTTTCATGCAATACATTGCTTAAAAAAAAAAAAAAAAAAAAAAAAAAAAGTATCAATGATTGTAAGATATCGTTTCGTTAAGAAAAAGAAAGAAAGAAAGAAAGTTGTATTATTTATCATTATTTAATGATTTTCAAAATATCAAAAAACTAACAGAAATATTAAATTGAAAACGGAAATATTTATTAACCAATATGATATTAACTATTTTGTATACGGTAATATCAATAATATAAATGTATCATTTATGCATAGATTCATGTAAATGACAGGCAAATATTTCATTCTCACTTATTTACGAAGCATTTTGAAAATAAAATAACAAAAAAACAAATTTCTGAATGCCAATCTAACAAAAATTTTTAAATATCACTAAAGTTCATCGAATAAAAAAAAAAAAAAAAAAAAAAAAAAAAAAAAAAGCAAAAAAAAAAAAGGAGAAATTCTCTTCCTTTTATGGATTTTTATTGAAAAATCAAAAAAAAAAAGATAAAAAAATTACTACTAAAAAAAAAAATTCTTTACACATTATAGAATTAAATGTTATCATTGACTGCAACAGTTCTTCGGTTTTTTTTTTTTTTTTATTTGATTATATTTCAAATGTATAACAAAAATGATATATATATATATAATGAATAATTGAAATCTGACTTTATCAGTTTTGTTGAATCATAAAAGAGAAGAGAAAAACGATTCTGTTCAAATTTTCAATTTTTTTTTGTTTATTGTCATCAAAATTAATCATATATTTTTTTTTCAGTTTTCTCCTTTTTCTCATTTTTTTAATAAAAAATATAGATTTTTTCACGTTTGTGCATACTTTTCACGCATACACATATTTTTCACGCGTACACATATTTTTCACGTCTATGCATATTTTTCACGCGTACATATATTTTTCACGTTTATGCATATTATTCGTAGTTGTATACATGCATAGGTAATATGTGTATAAGAATGTCAAAATTTTCAAAAATTCAAGCAATTTTCATTCTAAACTATTTGCTCTCTTTCCTAGAAAATTTCTTCCATGTAAACCAATTTGGTATTAAAATTGCTGAATTATTGAAAGAAATGCCGACAAAATGGGCAAGAAGCCAGATAACGAGATCCCCATAAATTCTTTCCAGTGAAATGAAATAAACTATCCTCCGTAATTTCTTACACATACATAATACATACCACACCCAACCATCCACACATCACACACCACACACCACACACCACACACCACACACACACACACACACCACACACACACACATACATATATGAATAAACAAATACCATATATATGTATATATTAAGGATTACTGAACATAACCAGGTATCATAAATTTGGGTGCTAACCAAATTAAATCTGAAATTTAAAAATGGTATATCATCCATTCTATGTCAAATGTGAAATTTAAAAATGATATATCATCCATTCTATGTCAAATGTATACATCATAGTAAAAATAAATTTTTGAATTTTTGCTTACTTTTTGTTAATTACTTGTATATATGGTAGTAATAAAAGAAATGGGGCAGAAAAAGATTGAAAACTATTTACATTATAAAAATTCAAAGTTTTCTAATATTATTCATTGTAGGGAAAAGTTTACATGGTATGATATTAACACGTACGAGTAAAATAAACGTGAGAGTATTTAACGTAATACAATTAATTAGAATGATGTGATGGAAAAATTTTCGAATGACAAGAATAAATGAGTCAAAAAATAAATGTAAGAAATTGTCATGTTAAGAAGAATAATGTAATCCGTTAACTGAATCAAATTTAAAAATTTGATTCAAAGTTTCCCATCTAACAAAACTAATCGTTGTTTCATGATCGATCATTACTACAATTCCTAACAAATCAAGAAATAATCGTAATGTTAAAGAAACATGAAAATTATTCAATAAATTTTTTTTTTCTTATCAAAATTTACACTATCCAATATTTGTTGAAAAAAATACATTTTTAATTATATAAGAAATATATTTCAATTACATCACTTTCCAATTCATAATAATTAAAAGGAAATGAAATTGATAAGAACTAAATTCATATACAATGATATTTAATAGCGGAGAGAAAATGAAAGAAAGAGAAAGAAATGGAAGAAGAAGAAGAAGAAGAAAGGAATATTAAAAGTTGAAAATGATAGAAAGTTGTTATAATTTTTCAATCATATTAATAAATATCTTTAAATGATTCGCGCTCGATTTAATTTGAATGTCATGTGGTCAATAACATAGTAATGACCACATATATATGTATTAATAGATGACCATATCTTTCAATGAATTGGATTAAGAGGGAAAATAATAGTATCATAACATGTTCGCTACAATGATAGACCGGTTTCATCATTGGTCTTACCTATTTATGTGAATGTATATAGATGTGTATTGGTTAGTGTTAAACCATTTCAACTATCTTTTAATAATACACACACACACACACACATACACACACACACACATATCCAAATATCCTTATACAACATATACCTAAACCTGTTGTTGGTGATCATTGAATACGTCACCGTAATATTATAATTTTCCAGCAATAGTTATAACGGAAGAAACACTTTGAACGGAACCCGAAGCATCAAATCTCTTTTCCGATACAAATATCTGGAATGTATGGAATGTCTTGATGACATGTCTATAGTTGTTGTAAAATGAATGAAATTAATCATTTCAAGTGATTTTTGTCGTAAGAAATATAAAAAAACTAGAAAGAAATATGAGGGAGGGTAAAAAAGAAAAACAAAAAAACAAACAAAAAAAAAAAACAGATGAAGTTAGATTATATTATGAAAAAATTAAAAATACTGATTGATATCATATTAATGAAATCCCTAAACTACAATAAAAAAAATAATTTTTTATTTCAAATAATTTTTTGTTAAATTGTGAAAGTGATATATCGCATATTGAAATTTACCATTTTGAATAGAAGGGTAAAACGAAAGAAATAACTAAAATGATTTTACGATAGGACCGGATAATGAATGAATAATATGGATGTATGTACCATTAAACCGGATAACAAATTGCGGTATGAAACATTGAAAAGAAATTGTACTGTATCGAGTTGAAATGTATCATTTTGAATAGAAGGATAAAGAAGGAAATAACTGGAATGGTTGACCGGATAATAAATAGCATGCATGTACGTATCATTAAATCGGATAATGAATAGTATGTATCATTTAACCAAAGCGATATGGAACTTTGAAAAAAGGAAATAGTTTATCATGTTGAAAGGAACAATTTTGAATAATACAAGGGGAAAAAGAAGAAAATAACCGGAATGATTACATGATATAACCGGATAACGAATAATATGGATATATGTATCAGAAAACCGGATAATGGACAGTACGAATTATATGTCATTTAACCGGATAACAAGTAATGGTACGAAAAAAATAAGAAAGAGATGTTTTAAAGCAAGTTTGAATCTAAAATTTTATCAATTCTATCATTCTTCTATATTTCCTTTCTGGTCCGTTTTATTTACAGTGTACCAAGGATGTTTATTTCAATGCTACATATGATAAATTTCAGCAAATCTCGGGATGAAACAACAGGAAAATTTCCGAAGAACTCAGTCTTTTTCATCCTTCTGTAAGAATTATTAATTTTATCTTTTTATTAAATTTTGGAATGTTAATGCATTTAAAAATTTCGATCTTATCAATCAATAAGTAAGGTTTGAAATTTAATATGAAAGCGAAAGTACTGATGGGAATTTAATCAAAGAAGTCATATATCATTTCATAAATATAAAAATATTAAGGAACGCTAAGAATTAAAGAGCAGAAAAAGAATTAATTTAATAATTGAAATAAAATGAGTAGGATTGAATTTATTTCTTCCCATTATTCAAATATTCATTCTATTTCTTTCGTCGAATAAAAAAAATTGGATCATTTCATGTAATTGTATATTATACAAATGAATAATTTCTTTATTTCGCTTCATTTAACCGTTGTTTTAAATTCCTAATTATTACCCAATTTTTAGCATGTAATTATTTTTTTCTTTTTTAAAATATCGATTAGCTAAGAATATTTTTAGAACGAATTAAAATTTTAAACCTGAATAATTGCACAATTCCATATGCGGAAAATATGGCGAAAGTTCTTCACTTTTTATTTAATTATAATTTTAATCAAAACATTATATCACAAATTTGGAAAGTAGCACGTGTATATACGCTTACATACGTATGCATTCGCGTACGTGTGTTGTGCGTGTGTGCGTGTTACAAAGATTTTTGTTCACCATTTTAGAACTATCAATTAAATTTATGATTCATTTAACTGTTGTTGATAGATGAACGATAGAGCCATTTTGAATCAAAAAAATGAAATCTATTGAAATGCGAAACTTAAAAGAGTTTAAAAAAATATCGTCAAAAGAGAGGGAAAAATGAAAAAGAAAATTATGAAAAAAAAAAAAAGAAATTACACGAAATCCATTTGTTACAACTGCGTGACTTAATTAAAATTATTATAGGACATTAAATTATTTTTTATATAGCAAAAATTTTTTTTTATTCTTAATTTATTATTCAATATTGTGAAAAAAAATTTTTAGATACATTAGAAATGCATAATTATTTGGAATGTATTATTTTTGATTTATATTACAGTGATATTATGATATTTGGTAGAGAATAAAATGCAAAATTTGGAAGTAATATAAAACGATGGAATATTTTAAAAATCTTTTTCAAATATTTAATTTTAAAATGATATATAAATTTTGAAATGTTCTTACAATTACTTTGAAAATTCTAATAAATTTTTTATTTCTAATATCTGTCATTGATAATATATTATTTAAAATAATTCATGGAAACTATTGCATATAAATTAAAAATTTATAAATGAACGGAAAAATTTTCATTATCATAGATAAGATATAGGGAAAGTTCTTAGATAACTTGAATTGTTTATTTGATTAAGTTCAAATTTCTAATTAGCGATACTTAAACTTATAACAAAAGACATTCAAAATTAAATTAAATTTTAAAAATTTTTCTACATTGAAGCAGTTATATAGATTTGGTATGATGCAGTTTCATACATTTGAATTAAATTACAGAAGATAATTAACTATTGGCAATTGAATGGACAATATAACTAAAATATCAATTATTTAAGCAATTTTAACAAATTTAAACCTTCAAGTTCAATTTTGGAATGAAATTACCAAGTAATCTAGTATGCATTTTATAAATTAATATATTTAATAGAATTTTTTTTAAGTAATTTATTTGCTATTGATCTAAACGATGTAATACTTCTTCCAAAATAGTGTATTTAATATAATTTTTTTTTTTTAAAATAATTTAATTGCTACTAATTCAAACGATTTAATATATTTTCTAAAATAATAAATTTAATAAAAATTCCGTATTTTCTCTTTTTCTGCCAAATTTTTCAGTTATATGGCAGCAATAAATGAGCAAAATTTTTACGAATCATATATGGATTAAATTATTATAATAGTTATGCAAATTATAATTTCTACTTTTTGTGAAAAAAAAATGATTAGTTTTTAGTCAGAAGAAATTTCACTTCAATACACTGTTAATTTTCAATGCAACAAATCAGTGCATTTGTGATGACAATATATTTCAATGTAATTTAAATATTCGACAATACATACTATTCAGAAATAAAGAATTTATTTTGATTTGGATTAATTTTGAATTTTTCGTCAAAAAAAAAAAAAAAACAGATTAAAATTGTTGTGGAAACATTTCAACAGAAAAAGAGCTTGTCGAATTTAAACTTTTGTTATTTATTAACAAATCGTATTTTTCATATAATTGCTTTCGATATTTTTTTATATTTATCGGATATAATATTCGAGTTTCAAAAAAAAAGTGAAAAAATTGAATTTGTAAGATTTTTTTTTCTGAAAAATTTTTACTAAACTATATCGAATCTTTGAGTTATGTTTAATATTTAGACATTACAAACTAGTAAATCATTGTTGAAATGAATTTATGCAAATTATCCTCTTTCACCCTTCTCCTCTTTCAACGGTTAAGAAAATGCTTTCTAGGAGAAGTTTCTTTCAAAAGTTCACTTATATAAAAGTTCAATATGAGGAAATTTCTTTGTGGTATACATAAATACATAATTGTATCCTAATAATTCTTATTTTTATTTTGAAACAATTACAAATAAAATGTATCTTCCCTTTTTCAAATAAAAAGTTATTTCGAATTTTACTTAAATGATTTGTTATATAATAATTGAATACGAATATCAATTTAATTGTGCAAACTCAATAAATTACTGTTAATATGGAATGAAACTGCTCATTTACAATTTTTTCAAAATTGCTTCTTACATTTTGTTGATAAAATTATTAATATTGCTTAATACAGATAACATTTATCAGGAATTTTAATATTAATTAAACAGAATTGGATTAAATACTAGAAATATTTAGTATAATATTATTGGAATATGCTTTTGTTCAGCTTATAATAACAATGAATATAAAATCCCTCATTGGACTTCTTCTCATCTATGAATTATGCCATATCAAACAATATTATTTTGTTCGATAAATTTCCAAATTTTAATTGAAGTTTATGCAAAAATATTACAAGTGATTTTAAGAGATAAATTGAATATAATCTTATTTATGCTTAATAACTTGAAATGAATTTATTCAAATGATGAACATATGTGCCATTTAAGTCTCTCAAAATTTTCTTACTCAAAAAATTAGAAATTTGATAAATTTAGGCGAAGCAGATAATTAAAAATTTAATAACAAAACTATAAATAACTATAACAGAATATCACTTGTAAAATTTTTTGCATAGTGGGAAATAAAATTTTATTGATTGTGATATTAATAAAATTAAGAAAAATTTTTTTTTTAAAAAAAAAGTGAAAAAAAAAGCATCTATTAGAAGAAGAATAAATGCTTTATTTTAAAAACTTTTCCCTTATACAATGATGGAGAAATCATTACAAAATAGATCTGAACGCAAAAAAAAGAAAGAAGAAATTTATATAAAGCAAAAATTTAAAAAAAAAAAAGAATAAAATTCATTCATACATTTAATTTTGATTTTATTTTCATTATAATTTTAAACTTTAAAAATGGGCCTCATATCGATTGATCATATTAAGCAACAAAGATCTGTTAAATATCGTTAATATGATCCATGGAAATATTTTAATAATGATTACGTCTTAAAGTGATCAGCTTAAAATACAATATGCATTTGTGTTCCCTGAATTATAGATATTATATTATTGAGTTTTCTCCCTGTTCAATGTCTCAACTATTATCGAAATTAATTAATCACTAATTTGACACTCACTTTTCTTTTTTACTGCAAATTATTGCTTTAATTAAATAATTTTAATGCAGAAATTTTTATTTATGCAGTTTTTCAGATATAAATAAACGATTTAATGAAGAAAAAAGTCTATTGGATGGTATAATTATTTCATTTAATTCTATTCCTTCAATTAACAAACATAACTATCAAAAACGATAATTGGCTAAAATGATTTTAGAATTAAATAACAAATTATTAACATTTAAGATTTTTTATTTTCAGTACATTTTATAATAATCACTTTCACTCTATTTCTTTATCACTTAAATTTTATTTGTTAGAATTATTATCCTAATCAGATGATAGTGAATTTTTGCATTCAAGATTATAACAAACACAATATATCTTAAAAAATCGATCCACATCTTTATCAAATATTCAATACGTATATCGATTATAATTAATTTATTGCTTTATAATTTTCAAAATTTTATAATTTTCAAAGTTTTAGCACATAACATAACAATTTCAATGAGCTATCTGATGAAGAAAATTCCATAGTAAACTTTTTAACTGATTAAAATATCTTATAATAATAATTTCAATTACATATCATTATATTATTACATAAAGTGTGCTCTACTATTAATTTGTTTAGTTATGAAAAATGATTTTCGAACATTTAAAAAATTTTCAAAGATTAATTATCGACTGCTCAATTTTTTATTTTTTATTTCTGCAAATGGTTGAAATATTTCATTCTATACATTTTCCAAGTTTGATATCATTGTGAAATTTTCATCAAATTAATGAAATGAGCATTTAAGGAAGGAAATTTAATGAAATTATGATGAATTTTAGTTTCAGATGAAATAGGTTATTGTGAACATTAGTGATAGTTAAATAAGAACTGCTAAAGAATAAGTATTATTTTGAAGCAATTCAAATTCTCAGATAGATTAGATTTGATTGTTCTTTTTTTTGCAATTGCTGTACACAATTAGATACTCGAACAAAAAAGTTAAATTAACGAATCTATGATTAATAATTAATTACAATATAGTAAATGTATAAAGATATTATTTGAAAAAAAAAAAAAAAAAAAAATTGATAAAAAATTTGTTGAAAGAATGATAAACATCTAATAAAACGATTATTACGATAAAATGATAGAGTTGATAAATATTAAATATCATAAACACCTGATTAAATAAATGAAATATCTGATCTTATACAAAATATGTAAATTGAAAAATATCAAAAAAAAAAAAAAAAAAACAATTCAATACAAGAAATTTCTCACTGGTACGTATATATTGAATGTATATGTGTGTGTGTGTGTGTGTGTGTGTGTGTGTGTTTGTGCATGTTTACGTACGTACATGCATGCATGCATGTACGTACGTATGAATTAAACGTATTCTTTTTTAATCAATAAAAAATATTTAAATATATTTAATCAAATAATTACATTTATCATTTCTTAACTGTTTAGAAACGTATCTTTTCTTTTTCAAATGTTTAGAATTATTTTAAATTCATTTAAATTAATGAATTATTCTATCCCAATACTTATCATACCTTTTTCATTACTCTTATTTTTTATTGAGCTAATAACCGTATTTTCTAAATAACTTTTATTGCTTTATTGAACTAATAACAGTACTTCCATATTTACTTTTATTCTTTTACTGAACTATTAATAATACTTGCTAATTAACTTAATATATATGGCTATTAATTACATTTTAGTAAAATGATTTTGAATCATTGTCAAAAAAATCAATAATTATATACTTCACTATTGCGATGTTACAAAGCAAAAGAATCGAATCCGGCAACATTCTGGAAATGGTATCTCACGTTAATTTCAAAGGTGCAAATAACGAAGGAAGGAATTCGATCGAAATAATATCTTTTCCCGGAAAATATTTCCAGAAAAAAAAGAATAACTTTTTCTGATTATCATATCTGTTGGACAGACGCCAATTTCCGGAATTTTAGAGAATGATCTAGAAAATGCATGAAAGAAATTTTAGGCTAAATTATGGAGGAGATGAAATGTATGAAATGTTTGCATAGCTGAGAGAAGGTAATGTTTGGGTAAAATTTTTTTTTTTTTTTTTTTTAGGGATAGATTTTTGGATTAATTATTTGGATGAAAATAAATGATTTGAGTAGGAAGAAGTGAATTATTTAATGGAAAGTGAAAAAATATATTGTATAAAAGACATTCTGATAGATGACAGATTGTTTAGGTAAAACTTAGCTTAGATTAGTTCAATTAAGAATTTTCGTACATTCCATACGTTAGTTTCTGTTTATTTAGCCCAAAAAAATATATAATATGAAATATGTGGCAAAAAGTTCGGCATGTAAATTTTGGTAATTGCATATATCGATCATATCGTTGAGATCAAATGTTTGATATAGACATTTCAAAATGCTAGAAATTTATCGTTTTATATTTATATATTTTTAAATTTATATTTATTTACAGCAAAATCTTTTATTTAGCAAATGTGAAATTATTCATTTCAATAGTTAAACTTGAAAATATAGGTAGAAAAAGTTGGAGTATTTTAAAAAATTTCTGTGAACTCATTGTTTATTGCAATATTTGTAAATCCATTTCAATTTATCATCACTTACTTTTGTCTTCATTTCAGTTCTTTTTTTCCTTTTTTTTTTTGAAAATTCAAACTTTTTTTTAAGCGAATTTAAAATTTTAAAATTTTGTTAATATAGATTTTAACATTGTAACCATCTTGTAGCATTCTTATGTGTTCAAATTCGTACCTTATTTTCTTGAGTATAACGTAACAATTTGTATTGGAAATGTAATTCACATGCTATTTTTTGTCTTTTTAAATTTTTTTTAGGATTTTGTAAATTTTCAATTAGGCACCTGAATTCAAAGGAAATCAAATGCAGTCAGCGGTTTAAAAGTTTCAAACCATAAATTTCAACTAAAATAATTCGTGGAAAAGGATCAGTCTTTTTTCTTGATGCTTTGCACTGTCAATATCTTATTTGCAATCACATTTATCTTCCTTGGTGATTTTAAAGTAAATTTAAACTTTTAAAATCTAGTTAAAATTTGGTACAGTTAATTCGAATTGCTACGATAATCGTTGGGTGGATATTGAAAGCATACAGGAATTATACGATGGAAAGTAAGAAAAAGGTAACTGAGTAGCAATTATTTCTAAGTTTTTTTCTTGTCTAATATTTTCCATCGAAATTTTTTTCAAATAATTCGACAATTCGTAAATTATATGCAAGAAGTTAATTTTAATTAAAAGTTCTAAGAAACCGTTTGAAATATATTTTGTCAGTGCCCTCGATGGCTTAACTAATAAAGGATTAGATCGATGGAATGATTCACATATTATTGATTTTTTCGAAAAATTATGAATAACTAACTCTGCTACTAAACATAAAGTCATTGAATTCAAATCATTAAAACATCACCAAGGGATTAAAAAGAGTCACTTCTGAAAAGTAGCAATTAAAATATGAGGCAGTGATTTCCGGGACCTTTTTTTTCCTGACCATTTTATGGCTTTGAAGTTGAAGTTGAGTTTGAGGTTGAAGTGGAAGCGACAATGAAGCCATCCAACAATTCGCTGAAGAAACTTTGCGAACAGTATGATCAAGAAATGGCTGATATTGAAGTAGATCTTGACATACATGTTAGTTTTCCCTTCATTTGCATATAAAAATGATAGCGATTATGTGATAAAAAAGCATTCGTACGTTTCATGATAAAAAATCTACGATTTGCTATCGATGTATTCTCATAGAGTCTTGCATGACGTATGTTTTGCATTGTTGTACTAAGAATTTATCTCTTTTTTAATTTATAAGCTAGATTGGGAGAAAAATATTTTTCATTTCTTCTTTTTTCTTACTGTTTTGATCTAACTGTTATTGTTCAAATTGTCTCAGGACAAACTTCTAAAGCTTATGAGGGAAAATCTTGCAACTAAACAACAGCAGTTATCGTCAGTGCAGAAAAACACGGAACAAACGGAAAAAGAGTTACGGCTGCTAGATGAGAAGACCAATGAACTTGTTCAAAGGTTCGTTTTTCA
Source organism: Dipetalonema caudispina (assembly GCA_013365325.1). Taxonomy (NCBI): domain Eukaryota; kingdom Metazoa; phylum Nematoda; class Chromadorea; order Rhabditida; family Onchocercidae; genus Dipetalonema; species Dipetalonema caudispina. The sequence goes on along the minus strand of JABVXV010000366.1, from coordinate 12,623 downwards.
AATGCAAGTGTACTCATAAACCTTTTTTTTACATCCTTTCCAGATCATTGTAATCTTACTTGTTTTATTGACTTTTTAGTACTAACTTACAAGGCGAGAAAATTGAAGAATTCAAACGCGTGCAACAGCAAGTTATAGATGGTATCAATCATGGTTAGTAGAGTTTCTGAATTTCTTTAAGAATTTCTGTTTGGCAAAAATATAGCTTAGGAATTGTTCTGAAACTTCACATGGAAAAGTATTCTATTCGTATCCTAATATTGTGCATCTTGGAAATGTTATTCCATATTTGCGGTTATATTACACAGCATATTTAGCTTTTAATCATAAAGGTGATTCGGATCATTTAGAACTTAATCGATCCACGTTCTTGACACTGGTATGTTTTTTTTTTTTCTTTTTTTTTTTTTTTTTACCCACGACTAGATTGGATGAAGTTCCAGAGCTAAAGAATATGAAGATAGCTTGATAGGATAAAAACCACTGTATTTTTTTGTAGACTATTTTACTTGGATATATTCATATCCAGTTGATTAATGTAGTAACCTTTAAATAAGTCTATACGACGAGCATACTGTAATAGGAATATTTCGATTTGTATTGCGGAAATTTCAAATTGCAGGTAACAAATGAATATTACAGTGTTGGAATGCCGAATCAGGCAGATATTGGATCAAACTGCTTATGCAGTATTTACCCTACAGCTTTGTAGATCTGATGAGCATACTGTCAAAATGCTGTGACTATAAATAATAAGAACATGAGTGATGAATAAAGATTCATATGAGATTATGAATAAAGAATAAAATCATGGGTGGTATGTACTAGTGTGTATTCAATGGCCAGTGCTATGTAGTCAGTGGCATAAGGTTATGTGGAGAGAAATAACACTGAGGTTTCGAGATGTTTCATTTTACTGCCATTACACTCAATCTTTGTTATTACGAATTTTACTTTATTTCCTTTATTAAATTATGAATATAGATTTCTTTAGCATAAATATTAATACAGATTTATTTAGTATAAACATTGGGCATTAGCGTAGAAATGTTTGTAATAACAGCAGCAAGTACTTCTAGCTCAACATTGCTTGCTTACCGCTGAAAATACTGCTCGAGATGATCTGGAAAAATTTCATTCGATGGAAAGAGAAGCCCAGAAATTTCTAGAATGCAATTTGACTTCACCAAATTTTTCCTGCGGTAATGAAATAATTTGTTGAGAAAATTGTTATTGCGGAAGAATTTAGTTTTATTTTCCCTCATACGATATTAATCTTAAATAACTTTCAGTTGCCTTAAAGTTGCAAAATTATCAGAAAAAGTTTTGTTCGAAGGTACAAGAATCAATCGACCGTTTAACTTTAGTGGTTCGTCTATTAAATTTCAATATTCTTTAATATAACTTTGATATTTAATATTTTTAATTTGGTAACAGCAAGCTTAAAAACTTTTGATTTAATGTAACGAATTTATGAGATGAATAGTGTATCGAAAGTCTTCAGACTATGAATTATTGACAGTAGGTTTAATAGTTTGAAATGAGTAAAAGCCATTTGATTAGGGTGAGTGACATAATTCTGTTCTCAAAGCTATTCAAGGTATATAGAGAGACGATATTGCGAGCTGTTATCGATAATTGCTTATGCATCAGATAAAAGAATTAGAGTTATGGTGATTTGTATTGTATAGTTCTTTAAACCGAGTTGTTTCGTGTTTAGAAATCTGTTGCGGATGAAGCTGATCACTTGAAGAATCTTGAAAAAGTTTTGGAAGAAATGAGATTGGATACCGCGGATTTGGAGGGACAAATTGGTCAGTGTCGAATAACCGAATGATACAATACTTGAATAAGTACATCATCCTTTGGTTCTTAATTATCTCATATTAAATAGAGATTATTATAAGTGCTGAATTCAGGTGAAATTGATGCTAAATGTTCATTTTGTCATGACAAAATCTTCAAGTTGAATATGGAGCAAGAAGAAGAAAAACGACGGCGGAGCGCTATATCGGAAAAGTACAAGCAACGTAAGAAGCGTATTGCGGAACTTACACGTACTCTTAACAGTCGTAAAAGTGATAAGAAGTTGCTTTCCGAAAACTTGAATTCTAAGGAGCAGGAATTGGTTGGTGTTATATAATTTTACTTGGATGACGTGGAGCATAATCTATTCTTTTTTCTTGGTGAGATTTAGAAATGAAATTGAAGACACATTATTCTTCAGCAGTCTCTGTATTATTTTGCTAGTTCCTACTTTTAAAAGAAATTTTTCCAGTTTTCTCCATTTATATCTATTATAGAACAAAATCGAGGAATGTTTTGCGAGGAAAAATGCGGATGCTGCAGCTATTCAACGAGAAGTAGATGCGATAAAGGACAAATTAGCCGAACTTGAGGACATTATGAAATTTGAGCACGAGAAACACGAACAAAAAGTTCAGGAAATTAAGGTCTATGAGTGTTCTTCCTCAAACCACCGTTAGTTAAACATTTCCAATCAGATGGATGACGTTTGCAAAGTTTCTTTTAAATGTTTATGTATGATCATATGAACGCTCTTGTATGGCAAATTACGGAATAATCGGGTGGTTCCAATGATTACACGTTCTAAAAATAGATTCTTATATAAAATTATTTTGGATTTCGAGATCTATTTTTCATTATTTTCGTTTTAATTTGTAACTTCTTTTACTAATCGATGCGCAGGAGAGTGGCGAAGCCAATATACGTGCTACAGAGTCGATCTTGATGGCTTTACGTGAAAAGCAAAGTGCAAAGCTTATGCAGGTAAATAGTGAAAACTTTTTTTCAGTTTGGTCTTCATATTATCAACGCATTTATTTGTATATGTATATATTCTTACCTTATCACTTATAATATTTACTATAAAAATTGTTAAGATTCAGCAAGCTCGCGATGATCTCAATAAAAAATCAGAATGGGAGACCCATAAGAAAATCAACGAAGAAATGGAACGGAATTTGGAACAGTTGAAGCAGGAGAAAGTACAACTTGAACTCGCACTTGACGAAGCAGATCGCCGTCGCAATGCACAAGTTTAAAAATTTTTTCTACTTGGCTAAGTGCTTATTACCATCTCTCATTCAGAGTATGGATGGATTAAAGATCACTATTTCGGCTTAATGGCTTTGGTGTTCGTTTCGTTCACGGTACGATGAAAAAATTTCCAGAAGAATATCTTCTAAGTGGTTGCAGTAATATTTTGAGGATTTATCTACATTTAAGCTTGATAGATTACAATAAATTCATGTTTCAGCTTTCTGAAATGAAAGCTATGAAAAGCGCATTTCAAGAGAGTAAACTAGAAGCTTCAAAGAAACGTGAATTTTTGATGAAGGAAATGAAACGCATGAGTGAACAGATTCTGATATTGAAGCATAAGATCGGGGTGAGTTGGCTTGTAGTGAACATACTTTATTGAATTCAGGATATGAATCAGAAAGAATTACTTTCACTTCATGCAAACTTATTTATAAAGGAGGAAGAACGACGCCTTAAGGCTCAACGAAATGCAGTGGATAGACAGCTGAAGATAGTAACTGTTAACAAGGATGTTGGTATGCTTATACGTTGTGCTTTTGAAAAAGATGAAAAATCTCGACAAAGTGGTGCAGAAACTACACATGAATTATTAAAAAAGGGGTTGACAAGTCAAGGAGGAGCAGATCAAAAGCTACAGGGAACAGAATTTGATATGGTTATTTCCAATGTTTTTAGAATTCGATTTGAACTTTATATTACATTTACTTAGATCACTTCTCTAGTTCTATTTGTGAAAGTAGTACATTTTTTTTAGAAATTCGTTCGATTAATAAATATCGGTGAATTGTTTAAATCTTCGCTTTTTCATATGCGCGTCACACAGTTCTGGTACTACTGTTTTGGATTTGAATGAATAATGCTAAGAAATGTTCAGATATTAGAAAGGTTGGAACATCAAAATTCTAACACTTTTTTTTCATGAATAGGTAGAGAAGAGCGAAAAAAGCGTTACGGATGTCAAGGCGGAGAAGCCTGGAGATGAAGAAATGGTTGTTCGGGAAAATGATCCTCGAAAACTGCTTCCGAAAAAAAAATCTGCAGAGGACGAGAAAGTTTGTTAAATTCTATATATATTTTTTTAAGTTTGTATTAGTAATAAGTGAAACATTCTTGCCAGTTCTTGTGTTTTTCTTGCCTTACTTTCATTAATTACTTGAATTTTAGGTGAATTCAACTTTTGTTGTCTCACATATCAAAAAGCCGTTTCTTTTTGATAAAAGAAGTGAAGGAAGAGGAGAAATACAGATACCAAGCGCTAAGGAGGAAGGTATCCTTCAAATATTGAAGTTCCGTGAGCAATAGCTTTAAAGTTTATTACATGCTGTTCTCTCAAATACCAGAAATTTTATTTTCAGAATCGAAATTAGCACAACCCACCACGAAATATAAAACGTCGAGATACGATCTCGTACAGAAGAATCTGTCACTTTCGAACACTCAGTCAATTGTGTCAGGCCCGTCAAAAACAGGTCGTCAGATTCGTAAAAAACGAGAACAGGGAGAGGAGAAAACAGCCCAGTAAGTCAATTTTTGTTTAGTCAGATTTATTCATCAAGCCATAGTCGACACCGTTAAAGGACTTATTATTTATGTCGCGGTTTTTCCAGCGATTTGGCGCTCACACTTTTCGATAGTGACGTGTCGGCGAGCACTATCAAACCGATGTATGCCTCAACTCCACTGCTCCAGAAGTATCTTTTTTCGATAAAAGTTTTGTAGCTGTTTTATCTTAATGAGTTCATTAACCTTGGATAAAAGTCTATGGGTTTCGCTTTCAGAAAGAATGAATCTTCATTTTATAATGATGCAGCGAAAGGTACACCAAAGAAACGTGGAAGACCGAAAGGGAAAAAAGTGAGTAGCTTTAATTTAATATTGCTTCTATTCATATGAGTGAAAATCAGTAAATGGTAAACAATAAAAGGGAATATATTCAGGCCGCGACAGAGACACTTGCTGTGAATGACAATTTGAAACTTGCGAAGAAGAAAGATGCTTATGATTTGGATAGCAATTTTGATTAAACGAACTTGGTAAGCAAATGCTTAAGCTAGTATTCTGTTTTTCTTGACATATTTCAGCAGTTTCTGATTATAATAAATTTGATCCCATATGTTTCTTGATTTTGGTGTCTTTTAGCATGCTACATGTAATTTTGCATTACGTTTGTTTGCAATTTTGCTATTCAGCATTCATCGTGATTAGTTTAATATTGCTGGCTTATTTGATTTGAATTCAAATCCGTTATATATTTTACCTAATTACATGGATTGCTTAAAGCAAGTACTTTTAGGATCGTATCGTTAATAGTGAAAAGCGAAATCAAGCTTTGCTTTCTATGAAAGGCAGAATTATTTTTTTGTTAAAATGGTTTGAGTTTGAAATTGTTCTAACAACATATTAAATTTTCATGTTTGTTTCTTTTGAATAAAGTTATTTTTCTCGAACAGTGCTCAAAATTTTTCAAATAAAAATTACATGAGAAGTTGAAATTATTCCTGGTATGATGTGCTGATCAGAAACGTACAAACTCGATTGAAGAGCTCGATATAGCATATATCATTGAAAGAGAATATGAAATACTTAATTCACCAGTGATATAATTATTAGAAGGATGATTGGAAAGGACAAATCATACTTGTTTATACAAAAATATTTCGTTGCATTTTTGATTAATTATGAGATGCTTCTTAGGTCAAATTTCGGATAATATCGAGAATAGTTTGAAATTTGAATTTAGGCAAATTGTCTTGGCAAATACTACAAAGATACAACGGAATATTTGGAATAACTATAGAAATATTAGTACAATACATTTTATTTTTTTCTTTTTTTTTTTTTTCATTAAGGAAGAAATTTGCTGATGCATAAATAATTCATCATCAAATACTCACAAATATATCCTTATTACTAATTTAAAAGATCAGAACGTTAAAGTTTCAAAGTCTTCGAAAAGTTCCATTTAATCTGCTCAAATAAAAATTTTCAGTATTGTATGTATGCATTAAATCGAAAGAATTACAAATGAAATATTGTGACATTACTTCAGTTCATCGACCTTTGCTAGATTATTATCTATTACAAGATAAAAGGTATGTAACATGACCTTTTAAGACTGTTTCGATTACTATAGGACTATAGTTCATAACAGTAAATTATATGTAGAAAATCATTTTAGCAAACAAATTTTGAGAGAAAAATAATCTCTATCTTGATAGAGTTGGTAAACTTTTTGGCAACATTTTCATAAGTTATATTATACAACCATACGATAAAGAAATTAAGATCATAACATGTCCAATTTTTGCATTAATTGATCCAAGAAATCATGAATTTGAGGTTCAGTTGCCGGACAATGCGTCTTTCGTAATAGATCCTTAAATGGATGCTATTTAATTACATCAATATGGAAGCTTACAATAGTAAAAGTTAATTAGTAAACCTATTATTAAGCACTACTGATCATTTGCAAATTCTGAAAAGCTTTTATAGCTTCACAGTATAATAATCTCACTCTCTCTTCCATCTTTTATTGTAATAAATCTTGGAAAAAAAATGTGAAAATTTAAAAAAGAAAAAATTTGATCTGTATCATTTACCATAACATAACGGCGCCTTTCCGATTCCGTATTGAAATCGAGAACTGCATCAACATCAATGTCAATGTTATCCTGAATTAATTAGAAAGTATTGAATGCTTCAATTGTATATTTTACTTTTTTTTTTTTCACTCTATTTAAATTCCATGCAAAAAAAAAAAGAAATGAGACATAGAAATGATCCTTTCTCACATCAATAGTACTTAATAATTTGTAATTTAATGACAATAATCTTTTTTCGAAAATTAATTTTTAACTGCTCTTTTTTCACATTTTCAAACATTTAAAAAAAAAAAAAAAAGTATTGTTGTCCCAAATATTTGATACAATTGAGATGTGAAAGAATAAAATAGTTGATAAGAAATTATGCTAATTTCAAGAATTAACTATTTTATATAAAGTAATGAGCGAGTACTATTTCCAAAATTCCAATCATAGTAAAATAAAACTACTAAAATTTCATTTTATTATTAACAAAATTTTCAAACAAATTTTCACCGTAGCCGTTTTATAAAGCTCATTCAATTGATCATCAATCCAACTTTCTACATTCATTCGTTTTTTAATTAGCATCATTTGATGTTTACCGTATTTCATTGTTAGCATGCGGCTTCGTTCATTTGTCTGCAAATTAATCATAAAATTGATATATTTCTCGCAATATTTAAATAACATTAGTTGAAGTTTAAAATTTATTACATTCAAAAGAAAAAAAAAAAAAAAGGTAGAAAAAGAAGGCAATTATTTATAAATTTCTCCTTGTTTATTAAACTAATTAGTTCTTTTTTTTTTCTTTTTATCTTTTCTCATTTTTCCAAATAGTTTTTTTTTTTTATTTTTTGGTGAATGTAACTTATAATACAAACTGTTGATAATCAAACATACACTAAATGAAATTCATTTAATTAGTCCTCAATTTTCTTATGAAGTGGAGAAATTTTCATTTACTTCTTCCCAAATTTTTTTTTTTAAACACATTTGACTGATGAGAAGTGTTGAAACAGAGAGAGAAAGAGAGAGAGAGAGAGAGAGAGAATGGAAGAGGGAATCGAGAATTCTTTTCTGCATGTAAGTTATGAAAGTGAAATTTTACACAAAATAAAATTTGAAACTTTAAACCTGCTTTCAGGAAACATCATAGAGTACGTAAACAAAAAAATTATTAAAATTAATTTATTATTTTTAAGTTGCATATATTTTGCAGAAAAAGCAATATTTTTAAAAACTTAACAGATTTTTTCCATTAAATTCCCTCTTAAATTTTGATTTTCAAATAAAAAGAAAAACTTTTATCCGTTTTTTTTTCATTCTATTGAAATTTTTGTTGTTTTCTTTTTTTCCATTCGTTTTAATAATTACAATAATAAAAGCAAATTTTTTTTTTTTTTTTATTTTGTACCTAACAACAATCAAACATATCAATACACTGTAATTTTTTCATGCGTCAATATAAAATCATTTAGAAGTAAAATACGTACCTGTCCTTAGATCATCGAAAAAACTTTTCAAATTTCAAATTTCAAACCTTCAAAAAAAAGGAAAAAAGGAAATGTCACGAAGTAAATGATGGCAAGTCTATTCAAAAAGAATGAAGTTTTTTTAAGAAAGGCAAAAAAAAGTTTACACAAAGGGTAAGAGAGTAAAAAAAAAAGGTGAAAAAAGTCTTTTCTCTCATCCTTGTGCAAACTTTTTTCACTTTCCTTGAAAAAAATTGGTAAAATACATCTTTTTTTCGCTTTTTTTCCCAATATATGAAGGAAAATAGAAAGATATTCTGAGCAACAAAACAAACTAAATTATTTTTTCCTATTCAACATTTTTTAGGGGATTTTGTCGTTACAGCAATGTCGTAAAATGCTATTAAATCTAAAATCGTACCAGCTTAAAATGAAAAAAAAAAAAAACCCTTAAAGGGCAAATTTTCAAACTTAACTGCGACAAATTTCATTAAAAATAGAAGTGAAACAGTTTGGCATTTACAAAATTTGTTTGCTAATGCCTAAATCTCATCACTGCTGGTGCATATCGGAACAAGCTATATGAGCTATATAGTCCGACTAACATTTCCGGATTAAGCCTGTCGACTTTATGGATTTCTAGCTGAAAGATTTCTCATGATAGAATATTTCTGAAAGTTTGTTAGATTGGATTAGTTGTCTCAACCAGTGATTTTTTTTTACTTGCAAATATATTTCAGTTTTGAATTTTTTTTTTTTTTTTTAAGAAACTCTTTTATTTCATATAAAAGGATGGAAAAAGTTGAAATCATATAAGTTAAAATTGATAAAAATTTCAGAAGAATCTATACCACCATTTGCAATTCCATTAATTTCATATTATATCATTCAAGTTTATAAATGTATATAATAAACATATAATCTGAATGTATAAACACTTTTTTTTCGAAAAAAATAATTATCATTTTAAAATTTGAAATAATTTCAGATCTTTCCATTGAATCTTTTTCACGGAATTGTTACGCTTCAATTTGATAATTTCATTAAATTATTCCAAACGTATATACTTTGAATGAATCTTAAAATATGGTAATCCATGAAAAAAATAAAATTTATCCCACTTCAATGGATAAATGAAAATCATTGGAAAGACATCAATTAAAGAATCAAAGAAGGCCTTTTCACCACTCGATTTTTCGTCTCTCCTTCATGCGATGATTTGATTTTGAATATTTTATAAAAAAATTTTAGGTTTTAGAAATGTCCGAAAAACTGAAATAATATTCGGTGCACAAAAAAAAAAAAATATCGGAAAAGTTTCATAGTCTTACAACGAAATTGATTTTCAATTATTTGAATCAGATGGAGGGAATAGATTAAATGCTAATATCGATTAGTTTCGAAATTTTCGAACTACACAAATCGCAACGTTTAGAAATTTCTTTTAAATTTTGCGGAAAATATTAAAATCAATATGCATTTGGATCAATCAATAATTCATCCCTAACTATTACATAGTTAATGTATTGTTTGGGACGGATTCTTCAGCTATATTTCTAAAATTTAAGGGTGACAATTATCATTCCTCGATATTCACGATATTAGCAATGAAACATGAAGTTAAGAAAACTCTGAATTTATATTGAATTCAAGTTAAAAATGAGTAAAAATTCAATTCTTAAAATGAACAAAAGATTTTGGAATAATTTATGCAACAGGATTTAAACTAAAAAAAAGAAAGTTTGGAAAAAAACAATAACCTTTCTGGTTTTTTGATCATTGAAGCGGGCATGTTTTGCGATATTTTCTGCCATTACTCGTTTTCCTTTAGCGAATCCTACCAGAATAGCTTACAGTTTTAGGAATTAAATTTCTTTCAAAAAAATTTCGAACAGTTGCGTCTTTTTTTCAGTCCAGATTTCCACAAATACTTGTTGTACCAGCAGATATCGCTAAATCGTTTCAAATGCCTGCAGGCATAATCAAACTGAAGCATTATTTTGAAAAAGGCATAAGATTATCGGTAATAGCACTTTACAAAATGAGAATTTTCAATCATCCATACATAACAATAAATTAGATGTATTATTAAGGTAAAAAGCGAACTTTTTTTTTTTTTTTTTTTTGAAGAAAAATCATTGTTAAAATAATTAATTGTTAAGAAATTTTGAAGGAATGAAAGATACATTTGCATTTTATCTTTAGTTAAGAATTATATTTAACAAGCTAACATTGTTTAATTTTTTGCTAATATTTGCAATCATTTCAGATGATTAATTATTTTCTTTAAACTTATTGAAAATGCATTAAATTAACATTAAATTGTATGAATTGTTTGAAATGGTAAAATAACACTATCAGCATTAAGATGTTTTTTTTTTTAAAAAAAAAAAAGAAGGGAAAATTTTCTAGAAAAAAAGTTGGAAAAAAAAAATGAAATGAAATGTTCAATTTGATAAATTCACGAATACTATTATGCTTATTTATACATAAAGGATATTTTAATTGCGAATAATAATAATGCATAAATGATTAAAAAAAAAAAAAAAAAAAACGATAAAATAAAATAAAATTGAAAAAATGAGATAAAATGAAACAAAATAGCCTATTATTTCTATTACTGCTCATTCACATTCATTCATCTACAATGTTGAACGAAAATATTCGATTTTCGAGAGTGGATGATAGAAATAATAAAATGAAAGATTGATTGGATCAATTTAACTTAAATTATCACTTTTTTTTTTTTTTTTTTTACTTACTAAAACTACTTTCTTATTTGTTTTAAACAAATAGCTCTAAACTAATGCCAACATACCTCCTATATCACAACCATTACCAGCTTTAAAAACATTATCGATGAAGGAGAAAAGGGGAAGCTGTTGGAATAGTAGTATGAAAGGGGTGTGACTCTCAATCAATCACTAAACTTTAAAGCAAATTTGAACAAATTAAGTGGAAAAAAGAAAAGTAGTTTAATTAATGATAAAAAGAATTGTTTAATTGCTCTTTTTTTTTTTTTCTTGTTGACTATATCATAATAAATGAACAACATTGTTGATAAAAGAAATGATAATAGTAATGATTAAATGTGGTGATAAATTGAAAGATTAAAATGACTAAAGTTTTTCATAACGATACACATATCCTTTTTGTGCAGCGATATAGTAGTGATAATTAATCGTAGAAGATGAATTATTAGTGACAATTGATTATGAAAGGTAAGCGATTAGCAAAAGATGATAATATCAGTGACCGTGATAACTGACCATAGAAGTGTTATCGGTGATAATTGACCATAGAAGATGGATAAATGACGAAGAATGACTATAGTACAGTATAATGTGGGTTGTCATTTTATTTTATGGGTTGATACAATTTCAGCATAACTGGTTGAAATTTTCACTTGTTAGTTTCATCCATGTTAATCAATTCTTTTCTTTTACTATCATTAATTGCTGTTCTAAATGCTATCGTTTATTATTGATATGAATAAATGCGAATAATATACTATTTTTTTTTCCATTTTTTCCTTTTAATCTATTTGAAAAATATTCTCTTAAATTATTTCCTATATTAAGTATCATTTATTTCTAGCATTTATCAATCGGAAAAAAAAAATATGCAATGAAGAAATGTAGAAATTGAGGAAGATGAGTAAATTTTAATAATAATAATAATAACAGTGATAATGAATAAAATTTTGAACTATTCAAAAATAAGGTGATAAAAAAAATGATGTTTAAATTCAAAAAAAAAACGTTGAAAGGAAGAAAGAAGTCAATAAGCCATACAAAAAAAATATATTGCATGCAAAATTCATATATACACACACTTATTTTACTTATTATTTTACTTATCATTGTTTAAACAAAATTATTATATCAGAAAGAGAGGTTAAACATTCTTCCAAAAAGGTTCTCCAGTGCATGATGGTTGTACTTACTATTTCATGTTTCATTTTCTTCTGTTTAATCTCGTCTGTTTGTTGAACTTGAAGTAAGATACGTAAGATACTATGATTTTCTGAAACAATTAAAGCTACTAATTATACTAAACTTTAATGAATTATCAAAAGAGAAAAGATTTAGGTTGATAAAGCATTTAGCAAGACTACAAAAAGTAGCGGCAAAAAGGTATAGATGATAATGATTATAATCGAAAAGAAGGAGAGCATTATCATGAGTAATAATAATATGAATAATACGGACAATGAAGATAAAAATAGTTTGGTAACGGTAACAATGATTAGGATAGTGTAAATGATGATTACGATGATGAATTTGATAAAGATAACAGTAACAAGAATAGCTTAATGATAATAGTTGTAAACAAATAATAACATTTTTGATAACTACAATAATCCAATAATAATAATAATAATAATAACAGTAATAATAATAATAATAATAATAATAATAATAATAATAATAATAATAATAATAATAATAATAATAATAATAATAATAATAATAATAATAATAATAATAATAATAATAAT